>JACXGJ010006382.1:0-34642 GCA_016801105.1 Esox niger | reverse complement strand
TGTGAGAGTGTTGTGAACCAGGGGTTGGGTACCAGATGTGAACCAGTTGGTCACTAGTGTGAGAGTGTTGTGAACCAGGGGTTGGGTACCAGATGTGAACCAGTTGGTCACTAGTGTGAGAGTGTTGTGAACCAGGGGTTGGGTACCAGATGTGAACCAGTTGGTCACTAGTGTGAGAGTGTTGTGAACCAGGGGTTGGATACCAGTTGTGAACCAGTTGGTCACTAGTGTGAGAGTGTTGTGAACCAGGGGTTGGGTACCAGTTGTGATCAAGTCGGTCACTAGGTGAGTGTTGTGGTTATTGATGTCTCTGGCGGGCCCTGGTTGGTTCAATGTATCTGTCCTCTCTGTTTCCTGCAGGTCGTGACTACAGCTCCTCCAGAAGGTACATGCACTATGGGAATGACCCTGTTGAGGACCAACCATGTCTGCTCTCACCATCTCATACACTCTCACTCCCTCGGTGTTGTCTCTCTAAGGCAACTCTTTTTCAAACTGTAATGATGACATTTTATATTTGCTGAATTTCGGATATTCAGTTGTGAGGGATTTAAACAGTGTTTAGCATATTTACATATTCTTCCCATTCTGTAATATGTATGATGTGAGATCACCCCACACCTTTTCTTTCTCTTTCCTTCTCACACTCATATTCAAATGTGTACTGTCTCCATCACCCGTGTCTTTGTCCCAATCACAAACATGCTAGTTTGAATGGCAAATGTTTTATTGGATTTGGATGTTACATTTAAGAAACCCTCCCACATTCCTGTCAGGTCCATGTGTTGGTTGGGCTTTTCAGATGAGCTGGGCACATTCTGCAGAGAGCAACGTTACATAAATGCCAGGAAAACCTAGGAGGGAAGAACTAGTCTATCAACATTTTGATGAAGTTATTAATGAATCTTTTAATGAGTCATTTACTTTCTCATGCAATGTTGCACCTGTTATGCAGATCTACTGTGTCCAAGGATGACATTCAGTGTGTTTGGATTGTAAGGTGTCATTGATTTACAGCAGGTTCCCAACCAGATCTAGCCATTTTTCTACTGCAGACTTCTTTGGGCTTTACATCGACAGAGTTCTGTCCGGTCGGCTCGTTCCCAGGAGCCAGAAAGACATTAGATGGCAGTTTAGTTTGTGTCCTCACACAATCTAGCAAGCACCAGCAAATACTGGAGGACAACTGATTAAACCAGTGTTTACCGAGATACTGTCATTGAAATTACATGATGTGTGTTAACTAATCAGATATGTCCAGTTTAACAGTTGTGGTCACGTTGGTTAGTGAATATTTGTACTATATTCCGGGTTCCAAACTTTGCTCTCTTTCCCCAGGAGGTCCCGCTCCCGCTCGAGGAGTCCATACTACCGCTACTGAAACCACAGACTGGACCCACGACCCCCACAACCCCCCCCTCTTCCCACTCCCTCAGTGGAGAGGGAGACATGAGAGAAAAGGAGAGACGTGAGGGACAATATGGAGGATTGGTGGCTGAGCGAGGGACAGATGGGGAGACCTGTGGACAAGTTGAATCAGAACCCACTGTCACATTATTGTACTTCAGTAATTCTGCAGAATGCTCTTCTTTTAACCTGTTCTTTCTCTTCTATCTCTCCACTTGCTCCATTGATCTTCTCTTTCTCTCTCTTTCTCTCATGCAGGCATCACTGCCTATTACATGAATAGGATGTAAAATAATTTGATATTTCCCATCTGTGTACATAATTTTCTTCAATTACAAATGAGTAAAAGTTGATGAAGTCTTGCAGGAGTGTATAAGCCCATGTGTGGAAAGGATGGATAGTTGTTTACTAACGATTTTTCTCATACATTGGCCCCAACCACTTGCCCTGTGAACTTACACTTTGTTTTTTTTCTGAGGAACCAATAAAGGATTTTTGTTTTAGTCCAATACAATGAAGACATCGAACTGAGAAATTCAAATAAAATACACAAAATTATCAGATGTAGGCTTATTGGGTTGATGTTGTCGTTACTATAAACTTTAATCCAAGCATTGTTTCCTGAGCCCAATTTTTAATACATCAGGATTTTGGCTACCGGATTGGATTCAACTAATAGGAAAATAATAATGATAAAGGGAGTCCCCTATTTCAAGTAGTGATTTGCCCATCCCATTAATCCTGTTGATATGCATCTAATCCTATACAATAAGCAAAACCCTGAGAAATGTCTGGACCCAAGGCACTAAACCAAAAATACACTAGCGGGACTTTTTTGATACCAGAAGTGGCTTGTACAGCCCTTTGATGGCCTCGCCATCAATCTACACACTACATCACATAATGACAATGACTACGTGTTTTCAGAAGTTGTGCCGATTTATTGACGAAGAAACAGAAATAACTCATGTGCATTCAGACCCTTTATTCAGTACTTTGATGAGACGCCTTTGGCAACAATCACAGATTTGAGTCTTGGGAAGTCTGCCTCTACCGGCTTCCCTCTACCTGGATCTCACCTGGGCATTTTCTCATTAAGGGAAGTGTCAGTTCTTCCATCTCTGCAGACTAACTCCCAAGCTCTAAGAGTGGCCTTTTTCTGACTGAGGACCCTCTAACCCGGTTTCTTAATTAGACTGGATGTCCAACGCTAGGAAGTATTGAATGTTCCAAAGTAGTTCCATTTCCCAATGATGGAGACCACTGCTTGGGAACGTTTGATGCTTTTTTATAATCTTCCCCAGATCTATGCCACAACTCAGTTCTACGTCAGAGTTCTAAGAAGAGTTCTTTGGCCTTCATGTCTTGGTGTGGGACCTTTTACAGGCAGGTGTGTGCCTTTAGAAATCAACCAATCATTTGAATTGGCCACATGGTAACTCCAAACAAGTTCTAGAGACCCGGTGGATCAAGGGAGACAAAATACATCTGAGCTCATGGTAGATTAATGGCTAGGGGTCTGAATTCTTATGTAAATTATATTAAAATGCATTAGAGCAGGGGTGTCAAACAGGTTCCACGGAGGGCAGAGTGCAGGTTTTAGATTTTTCCTTTAAATTGGTTCCCAGTTCAGACCAAAACAACCAGGTGAGGGTAGAAACTAACCAATTAGTGACTTAATTAATCAAGTACAAGGTGAGAGCGAAAACCTGCAGACACTTGGCCCTCCGTGGAACTGGTTTGACACCTCTGTATTAGAGTGTTATATATTTTTGATTGTTTTAAAGTTAAGGAAGTGATGAAATCTGGCCCTCAAGAAGAATAAAGTGGGAAGTCACACCCATTTGACTACATAGCGACCTCCATGTAGAATCCCAAACGATCACCGTAACCTTTCATTTGGGACTAAATATATAACACATTCATTTACGCCCGGTTTTGTGTGCTGGTGACCATTAAAATGTAAAGTTTAAATTCTTCCAAGGAAATTCTGATGATATTTAGCCTAAGTCTTGTAAAACGACGAGAGACTTAAGAAACACAATAATATAGTGTGACAGTTAATAAGTGACCCTGTCTCGATAAAGAAAATGATTGCGTGTCCAGTTTTCACTTATCTTTATAATTAACGATATTTGGGCCATGTCCTGACAGGCTCCATTATGGCAAATATTTAGAGGAGAGTCCTACCTCCGGGTGAAGTTGTATTTGAACAGATAATTCACACTAATACATGTTGGCACCAGGTGGCGACAAAACATGTTTTACACATCTGCGTTACATATTTGCTGCCTGCATTGTTACAGCTAGCCATTTACAATATTTCACAAGTTTGTTACCAACGTCGTATTATCATTCTGAATAATTTCCCAATCATGATAGGCTAGCTACATAATATAAGCTATGACGGCCTACGTTATTTCCCTGCCACTGTACTTAGTATTTTCAGTGTAGGATATTCACAAATGAAGAAACGGTTTACTTTGGTTTCGAAATCAGCCGGACAGCGAAACACCTGTCTTCAGCGACCTTGTTAAAGCCACTTCCTCACCCACATCCTTAGCAGGCAGCTATACCAGTTGCCCAGACTGCTTCGTCTAAATAGACTAATGCTGAGTGCGAAAAGCAATAATTGAACTTTAAAAACTACTATTTTATCAGACAAATAAATGAATTAAAAAGTAACCTAAGTGAAATTAAAATAATTATTGATGACTTATAGAAAGGAAACAGTCTAGACTGTGATGACACTGTTGCCATGTGTGCGTCTTTGAGAGAGTGAAAGTGTGTGCGTGCGTGCGTGCGTGTGTGCCAGTGGAGGGCGGGGTCGGGGTCGGAACAGTAGCCTAGTGGCGGGCGGCGCCTAAACATATCGCCCCTGCCCCTTTCCACCGCTGCCGGGCTGGTTGCCTGACCTGAACTTGAACACTAGCTGGTAGCCTACACTGAGCTAGACGCAAAAACGTCCCGACCGTGCCGTAAAACTAGACAGTACTTCAAATCAAGGATATTACTTTCAACGTAAACAATACTTCCGATTGCGTCCAGGAGTCTGGATACACCGGCCGAACCTTGCGAGGTGGTGTATCCTAATAAAACACAATGTCCAGACGAAAACAAGGCAGCCGACCGCAACACCTGAGCGCAATTCAAGGTAAGCTAAAGGAGACGCAATGGCTACTAATAATACAAGTATGCTTTATATAGACCATTTTAGCTATTTCATATTTTATTTATTTCAACTTTGTTTTCATTTGTATAAGTGATACATATACGTATGTGCACACTGACATTTAAATACTTTTAAAAAAATAGTTTAAATACGTTACATCTACTTTTGCAACAAGTAGGCTACTGTCAAAATCAATGAAATGTGTTAATAAGCTAGCATACATATTATAAAGTGAGCTTCGCGCTCAAGAAAGCCTATCAATACAACATATTTTTCTGTAGTATCTAAAAAGGGGACATGGCGTACTTTTGTATTTCCTTATTGCTTCTAGACCATGTTATTTTTTTTAGAAGTTTCTCTTTCTGTCTTTGTTGGCGGCGGCTGTTAAAATTATCTCCTATTTTGACAACATGAGCGCTTCCTTGGAATGTAGGACAGACCGCGTGCTCTAGACACCGTAGGCTGCCCGTGTGACGAGGCGAAAGAAACCGAGAGGAGTCTCTCCACTACACCGACCTCTTACACTAATCTCACTTTTATCCAACTGTAGCCCACATACCCTATAGGCTACACCTTTATTATAAATTGTAGGTCCTACGTAGACTATCTTAAATATGTATTGATAAAGAGTACGGGCTATAGTTAAGCTTGGCACTTAGATTAGTTTTCCTTCCCCGGGGCAGTGTGGGCAGGCGTTGACAGAAACTCCAAAAAATGCTCTGAAACAACATGCCTCTTTCTCTGTTCCCCTAACGAAGACCAGCCGAGCGTGCCTTTGACCACAAGCCTTGACTCTTCATGTTGTGTGTGCAACCGCGCCTATAGCTTGTCTGCACAAACAGCGAGCTGCATTGAAACAGGAAAGGTGACATTTTTTAGTAACCACTAGCAGGCTCCTCCGCACGATTGTACTGTCTGTACCTGTCCTGTACTCGGCCTAGTCCGGGCAGGTGAATCCGGTCCTCGCAATAAGGCGTGTCCGCTACCGCATTTACCCTCCCTTCTTTTATCAACTTGAGAAAATCGCAAGGACCAGTGAAACGTCTGCCTTTAACAGCTCAAACCTGACCAACGGTCATTAACCGTCCTAGAGTTTGGCTTCGCATTCATGGGCTATAAATGAGTCATCACGGACTGTTGCTTTTATGTGCTCTATGAAACTCATGAGACAAACTGAAATTTGATTTGGAAGTCCAGAATGATTCTAGTTACTCTAAAGCTAGACATCATCCGTGAAAGATGCCAAAATCCAAACCACAAGATTGATTTAAGGAATGTCATGTTTTACTCAACTCCAACAGCACCCCCCCCCCACCTTATAATTTTGTCTTAACTGTAAACTGCAGTGTTTAGCTGTTTCAAAATATTTCAGTTAAGAATCTGTGTTGCCAGGTTTGAATATTTTTCTTCTTCCCTATTTAAAAAAATGCATATTCTTTATGCACAACATTTTACAGGAAGCAATGGTGTTAGTTTAGACATGCCACACTACATGCCATTTCAGAAAAAGCTATTTGATGTTCAGTTGAAGGAAGTGGTCAGTATCGTCTGACCGGAATAGCCTGACTGCCTCTGTATCTCTGGTGGAGCGTTTGGGGTTGAACGTCTGTGTCGAAAGTAGCACTTTCATAAGCAGAGTTGTTTCCTCTGAGGGCCATATCAGCAATGGCCCCTATCTGGCTGATGCATGGCTGAGCCTGCTGCATCTCCAAGACCTGAATGACACAAATAGGGTTTTGTTTATATATTCTTAAATGTTTCTCTTCTCTTTCTCTTCCTCTCTGTAATTCCTCCAATTCACTCACCAACTGTTGTCATTCCTCCCCCACTCTTTCACCTCTCCCTCTTTTCTTACTCTCATCTTCTCCCTTCTTCAATACTGTCTTCTCTCTATCTCCCTCACTCATCTTATCATAGATGCCCCCGACCCGTCAGATGCTGCCCCTCTTTCATCATTGGAGGAGAGGGCTTCACTAGCCCAGGTCAGGGGTCAAGAGGAGGCTCGTGACCTACTGACCTGTGGGCAATGTGGCCAGGCCTTCCCCCTCGCCCACATCCTGGCCTTCATCCAACACAAACAGGGGGGCTGTCGCACCCTCGGCCACAGCCCCAACGCCCACACCCCTCCGTCCCCGGCCAACCGGACCCAGCAGCGCAGTGCCGTCCCTCAGATGGAGACCGGGTTTGTGGAGCTGAGGAGAGTGACCAATCGGTCCAGGGGAAAGGAGCATGGCCTGAAGGCGGAGCCAAACAGAACAGGTGTGTACCGGTCGCTAATTAGTGACTATTTTTGTCCTGTTTTTCTTCTGTTGTCCCCCCCCCACGCCACTGCTTCTACCAACTGCTCCCCCCGCCCCCCACCCGTCCAGCTCATTAGCTGGGCGTTGCTGTGCTGCAGCGGCCTTGGTGAGTTAGCGACACACAGGCTAATTGTGTGGAAAGGATAGGCAGTCGTGTTCCTCGGCCCGCCCCCCCAAGGGCCACGGCGCACCTGAGCTCTCCTTCATCTCCTTGACTCTGACTCTCAGGTGAGGTGGCCAGGTAAACATCCCGGGCAGGGCCCTCTGGCCACCTGCTGCTCTCACCGGAGGATGGCCAGGGCTGAGTGGAGGCAGGCCGGGAGGGGATGTCTCCACAGGCTGTGGTGGGGACATGGCTGCCGGCCGTTTCTGCGGGTTGTTTCGCCGTAGGCATGGCGCGTCTTCGCGTCTTCTCCATGCAGCCACACGGGGTCAGTTTGGGTGGGCATCGCGGTCTGACAAGCAAGCGGTTGTCTGACACTCATTCATTACCTGTGTTCGGTCACTTTCGCTTGTCTGAGAGCAGGTGTTGCACGAAGGACCAGGAGGGATAATACTCTGCGGATGAAGCAGGGCAGACCTCTGTGGGCAGGAAGAGGCAGTGTAAACTCACTGTAGGATGTGTGTTTAGAACGAGAGAGAAGTGAACATATCGGTCTGAACGGCTGTGATAGGTCGCGGTGGACTATACAAACATATGCAGTGTGTACACGCACATACTATAGACAATTACACTGTACAGTCGCATGCGCTTCCTTCCTTTGTGTAACACTCAGGGGACACTCTGCTTCCGTCTGTCCACATCTCTCTTATTTCTCTCTTTCAGGCTCTTCTCTCGCTGCTTGTTTTTCATGCAACCGTGCTCTCTTCCTCTCTTGCTCGCTCCCTCTCTCGCTCTCTCCCTAGCTCGCTGCCTCGATCTCTGCCCCGCTCGCTGCCTCGATCTCTGCCTCGCTCGCTGCCTCGCTCGCTGCCTCGCTCGCTGCCTCGCTCGCTGCCTCGATCTCTGCCTCGCTCGCTGCCTCTCTCCCTTTGTTTTCGCCTGTCTCAGTTTGTGTCTCTGTTTCTACCCACAGGCTTACACAACAGCTACCCACGTGCATGATCCACGTGCATTACCCAAGAGTCATAGGAAAACAAGTTATCGTTTAGTAATGAAAGTAGTCACAGCTTCTTGAGAACGTCTAGCTAATGTTGTTAGACAATTATTTTATTTTAGTCTGATTTCTGGTATTTGTAGGAAAGATTCAAAGATGTTAATCTATAAATGTGCTGTTTGAGGAGGGATCAGTTGAATGGTTTGCATGTGCTACAGTACAGGTTGTTGGCTACAGTACAGGTTTTTGGCTACAGTACAGGTTGTTGGCTATAGTACAGGTTCAATCTGACTGTGGCAGGGAGTGCAAATGTCAGGTTGCGTGAGATGATTCGAAGTGAAACGGCAGTTATCCCACAACGGAAAAGGTGTCCCTCACACATTTAAAAAAAAAATCATTTGTTACTCTAGTGTGGAAAAAAAATGATTTATTACTATGACATCTGTCTCATTTATTTTTATTTATTGTACTTGTTTGTTTTTTGTCATCTTCAACACTATTCTTCCCCCCCGTCTTCAACACACACTCACTTGCCCTTTTTCAACCCCCCTCCTCCTGTCTCCCTCCCCTAGGGAGAGGAGATTCTGCCTGCTGCTCGTTAGTGCTCCTAGCCAATCTGCATTTTTAATTAGCAGTTATTGCTTCTGCTTAATATTCAAGTGCTACCTCGGGCCAAATGGGAATCCTTACAAAAAAGAGTGAGAGGGCGAGGGAGAGAGGGAAAGAAAGAACGAAAGAGAAACCGTCTGGGTATTGTATTTCACTCCAGGACCCCGAGACAAAAGCCCCCCCTCGGGGAGAGATTTGGAGGGTTAAGGGGGAGGAGGGGTGAGGGTGGGAGGATGGGTCTGCAGTACAATCCAAGGGGTGACATATTTTTGTGGCATTTATCGGCCCGCACTGCTACATCTCTATATCCACTTTCCTTCTCTGTTATTGGTTACTCTCTCCATCCCTCTCTGTGTACCTACTACTTCCTTCACAACTAACTCACCGGGCTAAGTTAAAGGATGTGTCCACCACATTTCTTATCCTCTCCAGGCTGAGAGGGAGAGAAGAAAAGGGAATGGAAAGAAAGGGAGCAAGAGAGTTGCTTTCTTTTTCATCTTTTCTCTCCTCCCCCACCAGTGATATACAGAAGGATTTTGACTTGAGGAAACATGAAAGAGGCTTATAGCAGAGTCGGCTTTGAACCTCTCTGGAAAAAAAATAGAACTGTTTCCCCCTAAATTTAGGGATCTTCTTTCCAATTTTGATTTATGCAGAAAGGCCTCATTTGTCAAGCAGGCTGAGTCAGTGCCTGATTTGCATAAAGTCTTCGTTTTCTCCGTTCCGCTAATTAGCAATTTGAAGCTTAATTGGAGAGTGGCTCTCGGTTAGGAGACAAAGCTAACCATGTTTAAAAATATCTCCAGATATACTTGACTACCCATCTCAGTCTCTTGTTAATATCTCCCCTGATTCAGGTCCCATTACCAATCTCTGTCTTTGGCTTCTGTCTCAATGGCTTCTCTCTGACTGCTTCTGTCTTTCATTTGCTTGCTCTCTCTGTGTCTCTCTGTGTCTCTCTGTGTCTCTCTGTGTCTCTCTGTGTCTCTCTGTGTCTTGTGTCTGGGTCATTATAGTTCAGAGAGAACTCAATGGAACAGAGTATTTGACCTTCAGACTACCGTGTTCTGTGGACCTGACCCATAGAATGTTGAGCATCTCCTCTTGCAGCATTCTCTATGCTCTTACACTGGCTGAACTGGCTTAGCGTAACCGGAGACAGTTTAGTATGAAGATATGGCAATGTTAGCTTGCTGCGTTAATGTGGAAAACGACGCGATCATTATAATAGTTGTCTCACCACACTGTGTATGAGCAGACTGTCAAATCAAAGGCACCACTTGGATAGAAACTGTTCCTGTGACATAAGTGAAAACATGTCAGCGCTGCAGTTTGAAAAACGTGTAGTAATAAAACTTACAGCTGCTTAAGACAGTGAATACATTTGGTTTTCCTTTCAGATATCTTTTTTTAAATACAACTACTTCCAGTGACTTGTTTTAGCCCGTAGGTGTGGTGCGTTTGGGTTAAAAACCCTCTGGGTGAATACTGTACCTAACTGCTGCCACAACAAGAGAACCAGCTTTTGTTGTGTTTCCTCTGTATTCCCCAGTTTTCTGCTTGAATAAAATCTTATCTAACACTAAGAAGAGCTGTCTTTCATATTTTGGGTCAGGAATAATGCTGTGCTAATTAATGTATTTGACTTGTTAACAAGATGTGTGCGCTTGTGTTTCATTCCTGTCACAGAAGAGCCGTCCTGTTTCACCTGCCAGCTGTGTGAGTGTGTGTTGCCCTCAGCCTGGGCCCTGCTCCAACATGCCCAGCACACACACTCCTTCAGCATCTACCTGGAGGATGGAGAGGAGGAAGAGGAGAGGATGGGAGGAGGGGGTCACCAGCACACAACTGCAGCCACATTGGACCCCCGTCAGTTAGGCCACACCCTGGCTACAGCCTTTCACCCCTCGGCCCTGCGTCTGCCACGCGTCTTCCGTCCACGCCAAAATCCCAGCCTCGCCCCTTCCCAGGCCAACTCCACCCCCTCTTCCAGAGACCAGCAGGCACTCAACTTCTCTGTCCGCCTGAAGGAGCTGGCGCAGGGCAGCAACATCACCCCTGGGGGTATGGTCCCCTCTACGTCACCCTCCCCCCCGGCCGGGACCCTCCAGGCGGGGTTCCCCTGTGAGCTGTGTGGCCAGGGCTTCCAGTCCCTGCGCAGTCTGTCAGCCCACCGGCGGACCCATGCTTATGAGAGGCCCTACCACTGTGGACTGTGTGACCAGGCCTTCGCCCAGAGCGGTCAGTTGGCACGCCACATGAGGAGTCACCGCAGAGAGGCCAGCGGGGCTGTGGGGGTGGCGTACGAAGGGGCAGAGTTGGGGCTGGTAGGTGAGGATGAGGGGGTCAGTCAGGGGACGAGGGGGAGGTTTGCAATTCAGGGAGCTGGCGAGGTGGCGTTGATTGGAGGAACGGGGGAGAGGGAGACCTCTGAATTGGACTTGTCCCTGTCCAAGCATCACTCCCCAGGCTCTGGCCTGGTCCTGCTCTCCTCCCAGGCTGGAGGTCCGGACAGAAGCCTGCTCAGGCTGTTCCAGCCTCAGGGAGATTTGGGCGAGGATGAGCTGGAGGGACAGGTGGATCGCCAGCACGCGTCCCCCTGCGCCAGCCCCTCCGAGGGGTCACTGGAGAGCGGGGAGACCGGAGGCAGTGGGGAGAGCGGCATCGCCAGCGGGAACTGCACCCCTAAACGACCGGAGAGGGACGAGCGGGCGCAGGTGGGGGGTGAGTGGGAGAGCGAGAGGGACGGGGAGATCGTGGACGGAGAGAGGGAGTGGCTAGCGGGTGGCAACGGCGATGTGATCCAGGAGTGGCCGGGGGACAACGACCAGAGGAGTGCGGGAGGAAACGGCGCCGGCAGCCGCGGGAAGAAGAAGAGGGAGGAGGCCTGCGAGTACTGTGGGAAACAGTTCCGGAACAGCAGCAATCTGACAGTGCATCGGCGTAGCCACACCGGGGAGCGACCCTACCGGTGCGGCCTGTGCAGCTACGCCTGCGCCCAGAGCTCCAAGCTCACGCGCCACATGAAGACCCACGGCGCTCGCGGGGCCCGCGCCCCCTTCCTCTGTCAGCTGTGCGCCGTGCCCTTCACCGTGTACGCCACCCTGGAGAAACACCTAAAGAAGGTCCACGGGCTGAGTCACGCCGGGGCCCAGGCGGCCAGCGCTCCCTCGGACAGTGCGCTCGTCAATGTGGAGGAAGGGGTGGTTGTCAAGCTTGAAGAGGAGGAGGACGTTGCAGACCAGATGGAGTTCAAGGTGGCTCCCGCGGAAGGGCTGGGACTGGAGGCTGAGGAGGACCATGCAGGAGAGTTGGAAGGTGCTAGCTGTCCAGCCATAGCTGAAGGTGGTGTTGGTGATCTCCCGGCTGAAGGCAGTACAGACGTGGTCTTGGCGTAAACTACTGGTCCGGCACATCGGTCATGTCCTGTTCAGTACCATTGGAATTTCAGGCCTGCCAACCACTTGACCAACAAACATTTGTATAATTGTAAGGGCTATTTTAGCCCTTAAATGGATATAAATTTCAATTGGGACCGAGGTACCAACTCTGCTCCTTTCTCAACTCCCTGTGCGTCTGTACAATGCTAACAATTAGCATATGCAAATCCAACTATAGAAAACCAAGTGCCTACTAAGAACACTGCACAAAACTGTGACATGATGCAAACAAGTATGGCAAACAAGGTTCAAGAATAGGTCAACCACCACAGTCTAATAGAACACAGGAAATGGATCACTGTGCTCCAGCAGAGTACAGGAAGTGGATCACCGTGCTCCAGCAGAGTACAGGAAGTGCATCACCGTGCTCCAGCAGAGTACAGGAAGTGGATCGCCGTGCTCAAGTGGTCAATGGATTGATTCACTCACACAAGATTTTAGTGATGACCAATCAGAACTGTCAAATGTAGAAAATAAAAATGGACTTTGTAACAAATGAAAAAAGTGTATGTATCTGTATATTACACATACTGGCATTAGATTGCTCTCAGAATGAGGCTTCCATAACCTGTTCGCTTGCTGTGGTAATATCTGGCTTACTAGTCGACTGTGGACCATTGAAAGACTTGTTTTGTGGATGGAAATCAGGTTTAACGTCTGCAGTTTCAAATATTTTGTACCTACCTTAAATGTGTCTTTCATCAAAACAAAGGATGCATGTTAGAAGCAGGTTTGAATGGGACCAAACTCTTTGAATGCGCTTTTCTGTTATAACACTTGTCACTTAATGTAAAGTTTACAATGCTTATGTGGCGTAGGTATGCAGTTTTATTAAACTCTGTATTAGGTGACTTGTAAAGTCTCATCTGCTGACGCTACAAAGCAATTCAACTTCATTTGAAACGGGTGTGAATATATTTTCTTGATAATTTGGGGATCTTTTATTTTACCTTTGTTTACATTCATTATTAAAATGTTGAACTGCTTAAAGCTTACATGTGCATGCTTTTGCTGACATTTGAAATGTTCTTGTCACTTGCCTGTGTTTTAATTTGTCCTTTTTATGGGCAGTGCATGTTGATGGTTGTGCAAATTAAAAGTTTTTCTGCTTATTGACTACATGGAAGAATAGCATTGGTATCACCAAATGAAAATAGTATGAGTCATAATACCCATAAATCCTTGCGGCATCTTTGGAAAAGCATCTCTTTCAGATCTTATTCCATTTATTTCTTCCATAAGAACAGTTTAGATCTACTTCACAAAACGTATGTGTCCCGTTTGGGCTTACAACACCCTGACATTTTCATTATTGTGTAAATATCTATGGGACAAATAGATTTGGATCAATTTTGGCTAAATATAAGCAAATATATATTTTTTGTATGTCTAATGGAAGCAAATATGTTGAGAAACCCCTTGTCCTGAGGAGATTTACATGGTTGTCAAAACGTCTATGTAGAGTAAGCCTAATGGAAACCCAGGTCTAATTTATAGTGATTCAAAAATTCCTTGAATGAATTGTTTAAATGTGAAAAGAACCAGTATCATATTTTTCCGCTAGGCTATATGATGATAATGACGTGTCAACTGTTTCAGTCTGTGAGCACTTGAGTGTTTGTATATATAGTGATTTTGTCTATGTGTTAAGGGATAAGCTCTGGTAACACTTTACTTGAACCTTTTGTTAAATATGTAGTTAACCCAGCTAGGTCCAATATGTAGTACCATTCTTGATAAAGATGAGCAAAAAAGTGAAAACACAAAAAATATACATGCTAGAAATATGTTGTTTGGTTGCATATTATTTGCTTCTGGGTTTAAAAAAATATATAAAATCTGTCACTGGTGCATGGACAAAGCACTATTTCAATACAATTTAAGTCCCAAAGCCATTCAGTACCCTCAAGGTGGGGTCATGAATAGAATCCTTACACCTGTGGTAAAATATGGTGAAGGAATGTTCATGTTTCCTCTACTTAGCTTCCACTGTTTCTGGGGCTAACCAGATGAACAGCTTTACCCCCAAAAATCTGTCTAATATAACATTTGAATTTACCTAATATACAACAAACTATTTTTAAATTTTTTTTTCATGTTTTGCTCGTCTTAATCGACTGTGCCAGTAATTATGAAACTGACTATATCCAAAACATGATGCAACAAAAGCGGTTGTATCTTCTTGGAGAGTCATTTTTTGTCAACAACAATGATGCAAGCAGCGGAAACCAAGGTAACCATGGCTAGCTATAGCATGTCAGTTGGTTAGCAAAAAGCCATCCTATTGCTACTCTGGCATTACTGGTTGAGTACAGGGTTTGAGTTAAGTGTCACCAACTATTTTGTGACTAATGTGTTTTATATTATCATTATTGATGTCTACATACACTGAAGGCAGGGAAAATTTATTTTTTGAAACACTTTGAAAAAAAAAAAAAAAATGTGTGTATGGAAATTTGTGGTGAACTGTGAATGGTTGATGGACAAAGTGGGGTATACTTGTTCAGGGACCAATGTTTTGTACCCCGAATGT
Organism: Esox niger; assembly: GCA_016801105.1. Lineage (NCBI taxonomy): Eukaryota > Metazoa > Chordata > Actinopteri > Esociformes > Esocidae > Esox > Esox niger. The sequence continues at coordinate 20,084 of JACXGJ010006382.1, read as the reverse complement.
CAGTCATCCCAGATGATGTTGTCACTGTTCACATCTATTGACTGTGCGTCAAACTCATTTTCCTGGGTTTGTCTCTCCTTCCAGTGTTGTGCTGACTACTGCTGTGAGGCTAACTACGCCCCTGTCGTTGTAAACGTGACACCATTTTGTCATTGACCTGGTTGTATTAGAATGTTCATTAAAGAATTGAGGCAAAGCGATATTTCTGTGTGCTTGGGTCTCACACGGTCCCTGAATGGCAAGAGCAAGAGTGTTAGAACAATATAAAAAAGCTTAGAGGTTCCCTCGTCCAACTTAGGCCAACAGAGTTGTAGTTCATAATACATCTTTGGCAGTGGCAGGTCTTGATCTGTAGGCCAGCTGAATCTTGTTATTTAGTGTGGGAGTGAGAGCACATCCCGGGTATGTTGATGGGACAGAGGCACACTGGAAGGTTTCTAGGGGTATGGGGCACCGTATGCCAGAGGGTAGAGCTCGCAGTGGGGAAGCAGTGTGTAATTGCTGACTCCATTACAGGGGCATAAAAACCCCTGCGCCAGCATCTCTGGCCGAAGAGCCACCCCCTCAAACGAGAAGGCTGCTCTACGATTCCTATAGCTCATTAACAGCTAGCCTTTTTAATGAGATTTCAACCGGGTGGGGGCAGGGCGGATTGGGGGGCACCAGATGCACGTACGCCCCCCACAACCAATTACTATTGTGCTGCGAGGAATAAGGTGGAAGCGAAGAGACAACCGGAGCCATTCAGTGGACCAGACCCAGAAGAGTTTGTCCGCTCTTCCCCTGGGGCAGGGACCATGGGTGTGGGACAGGTAAGTTCCTGCAGTGCTACGCCGGCAGTCCTGTGCCATTTGGTGTCCGTAGAGACCCAATTAAGAAAGGTAAGGTGATATTCAGGAGTAGCCCCTACGGCGAGTGGATACTTTCCCATACCCAAATGGTCTTTGTTTTCCTGCCAGCCACTGACACCTCTGTACTGGAGAACCAATGACCAGCCCTGACCCGGCTCCATTCACGGCCGTCAGCCAATCTCCTTTCGGCACTCGATCAGACACAAGCCGCCAGATAATGGAACCGGGTAGCAGGGTGGGGTGGACATCAGGTGAGCGGGTCTGACCAGGGCCCAGCCCCGGGCTGGTGAATAGGAGGTTGGGAAACAGACACACCAAATGTATTCCAAACATCTAATACGATGTTATTTTCCATGTCGTCTTTCCCTCACGGCCGCGGACAGAAAATGAGTAGGCGGCAAACAGATATCTGATGGAAACCAATGCAGTGTGAAAGGAAAGGGGATAAAAAAAGCAAGCCTGTCGAAAGCACAGGGACATTTTGGAATGTCTTCTATCACAGTTCGTGTAGTGACATGGCCGGTGAGACGTCAGGGTTGTCCACAAGTTTCCTGTGTCAGTGTGTGGGTGCACATGTCCGTACAGAGGTGTCTGTGGGTTACTGTGTGACTGTGCACAAAATAGTTTCAGCAAAACCAGTCGACGTGTTTACAAAGCTAACAGCCCTGCCACAGATACAGATACCTCTTCTGCCTTACGGCCATGCAGTCATAGGATTCCTTCATGATTGTTTCTACCTAAATTTATTATTACTATCATCTCAAGGGGTAAACAGGAACACCCAGGTTCAGGCCCAAATTCACCCCATACTCCGTATGTGGGAGTGGAGATCTGAGAGGTTTTGATTGGTATAAGAAATATTTATAATACCCTCCCCCAAAGACACCCTGGAGAGTGGGTCACAGCCAAGGAACTCACCTCAGCTTGCCTCTACCTGATTTTTTTGAAGTGATTTTTTATGTACAATGCCAATTAACTGCTTTAATTACATTTCTTAACAGATGCCATTCTATCCTCCTCCCCCATGCCACCTCCTCTGTCTCCACCCTGTCCTTGGGGACCAAATTGGGGAAGGGAATTGGGGTACGGTAATGAAGGCGGGGCTGTGGGGAGAGATGCATTTGGGAATGACTGGACTGACCCCATCATTCCCACACCCTCCACCTTCCTCCTCCAACAAAGACCACAACGTGAAACCCAAACCCTGGAGTTACATGCCCTCCAGCCCCCCTTCCTCACCTAACCCTCACAGCGAGAGTGGGAGAGGATGGGTGAGAGGTGACACGGTCCCAGTCATCCACCCAGCTTCAGCCATACAACACCACCCCCTTAACAGGCGGTGGGACAATGCATTCAGATGGTGTCCATTCTTCTGGGGTTATATAATGATATTGAATAGCTAGGGAGGACCGTCTGAAAGTGGCCTTGTACAAGAGGTGGTCATGACATCTGATGTCTGACACACAGTGTTGCCAGATGGGAAGGATTACAGCCCAACTGGGCTATTTTTGTATAGCAAAAATAACATTTAGGCAGGTTTTTTGTGGAGATTCGTGTGTTTGTTCCGGTGTACTGTTAACAAAATCTGGCAACCCTACACACAAAGCCAACAGCTAACCTTGGGCCAAGGATCCGGAGGATTTCAATGGACACGACTGCCTTCCCACTGCAGACGAGCCTGAAGTTGAAATCACTAGCACTGGGGTGTGTTTAGTTGTTTTGTCACAAAAAGAGGAGTAATGTCCTAAATGATGCAGTTTCAGTGAATAATAGCTGAGTGACTGATTATTTTCAGTGAATTGAAGCCTGATACGGTAATTCTGACAGGGGCTCTTGATGCCATCAATGCTGCTGATTTCATTGCTCCATATTCTGGGTCTCTGTCATACGCTCGTTGTCCAATCACATTTGAAACCCTGCTTTGAAGCATGTGAATGTGGCCCTCTTTCTTTAAACTCTATTCATCAAGTCCATAACGTGGAATCAATTTTAGCACTACCACACATTTGCTGTGGTTTTCTTCGTCAAACTGCTTTTTCCTTTGGACCGTTCATGGACTCTGATGACCGCCGGTGGACCTCTTTCCCCCACCCCGGTGACACCCCCACGACCAGCATGGAGAAAGACAACGTGAGACTGTAACCCGTGCCCTCCCACTCTCATTCCAACATTAGCCCGGTCATTAATGCAGCCTCCGCCTCTGCCCGCTCAATGACAGGCTGTCTGGTAACGCGTCCAACATGACCCACACCAATATGCTCCCATTGCACCTGACCACTGTGGTTATAAACCTGACCCTGGCTCCTTCTATACACACACACACACACACACACACAGGAGAGAGGAGAGAACTGGAATAACTGGCTTCCGTTGCTGAATCCTTCCTTCCATCCTTTCTTGACAGGCACACACACACACACACACACACACACACACACACACACACGATCAGCATAACCGCCATGACCTGCCATGACCTGCCATGACCTCAGGGGTCAGGTAAGCCAGCTCTAGGAGAGTGAGGCTGGTCTCCCTTGCAGGTGGAGAGAGCGGTGAACCTCCGTGTGAGGGGAAAGACTTTGCCTTGAACTCTAACGTGGGATCTCATGCCTGACAAAGCACTAGGTTTGACAGTTGGTTTGGCCGACGTATAGAAATATAATAATAACAATTTAACGTAATACAATGTTTAAATGTTAGATTTCGGGATTTGTTTTAAAATAACGAGTGTACTCCGAGGTCATCTTGATGCATAGCCTGTAAGAGCACCAGGTGAGTCCCCTTTACCCGCAAAATATACACATGCATATAAGAATGTTTTTCACGACATTTGTTTTGAAAGACTTTCGAAAATGGTGGTACATCTACAGTTTTTCTCTGACAGTTGCTGGTAGTCACTAACAATACTTACAGTTTGCTAACATTTTCATGTGGATAATCAAAATAAATAAAATTATTATTCAATTGATATTTGCCATTTTTGGCATTTCCACCACCAATGCATAATATATTTTACTTTAATGAAAGTAAACAAATTGTCCATCAAAGAAGATATCTCAAATTTGCTCCCATCTTGAGGAAACTAGGTGAATAAAACAACAACACTTTAAAACAAACTCTCCCATCTACTCTGCAATTTTTACTTTCACTTATTATCAACCAGTTTACAAAAATAAAATAAAATGCTATTTGAATGGCACAGGGATTCCCTAAATATACCCAATGCTTGCATTCTCACGTGAATAGAGCTAAGTAGAGTTTTATTAACCAAAAAATGACAGATTGTGCTCGCGGGGTCGACAGCTACTGATTTGAGGAGCGGTAACTGCATCTAGTTAAGTCTATGGCACGGAGGGTGTCGCTTTTCCATTTGACAACAGACGCAGGTGCGCCTTCTGTTGACCAATAGGAATTATGCATTTTGCGACGTGCTGTTGCACCGAAAACAAGTAGTAAATGTTGTAAAACACTACCATTCCACTATTACTGCAGGTAAATAATGTCAATTTTCATTCATTTTTACCTATTTCTATTTTTATGTAAAATGACTTTACTATATAGAGCCTGTGGATGGAAAGTTATTGGAGAAACGTGAGGTATTAAAGCAATTCCCGACATTACAAATATTTGTCCGGCAAAGGCATCATTCTAGTCATATCAACAATCCATGTTAATCGTTGCACCATTAGATCACCCCTCTTTCACAAGTTTTAATAGATGTTATTTGTCTCTGGAGAAGGTATAAAACAATGAGCCCAAAAATCTACCCTTTACACTGACACCCCCCCCAAACATCTCCCCCATAAGCTGTCCATGAAACCTAGGGGGATATAACAGGTGAAAGGTGAATTGAACAAGTCAGAGACTGACCCTGTTGACAAAAAAAAACATACCATATTCACCGTGGCCCCCCTTGGGAACCTGTCCGACGATACTTGTGGCAGGGGTGGTAGGGATCAAAAGGGTTGTGAAAAGAGTTGTGGAAGGTGTGGGAGTGTCTGCGTGGTTAGGGCGGGTCGGTGACCTTTGTTATTGAGGGCCATCGCATATAATCCCGGCCTCGAAAGACCATACGGAGAAGATGGGCGGGCAAGCGGATAATTGAGCTAAATAGGCACCATTCTTCGGATTCGTGTCGCTATTCTTAGTGTTTGTTTAGCGCTGGTCATTGCTTTCTTCTGGTAGTCGTCGACTTAATCAGGCATGATGGAGAGCGGTCCAGTGACAGACTCCAGAACTCTGAGAGTAGTTGTTAGGACAAGTGTCGTGGTCACAGAACCTCGCACATATCCGTAGCGCCAAGAACATCTGTTTTTAGATCGAAAACGAACCCACGGACGACGGGTATGCCTATAGACAATGAGCAATGGGCTACATTTCGATGTAAGATGCGTCTTTCAAAAGCGTTTGAAACACACCTCCCCCCACACATGCATTTCTTCATCCAGGCCTAACGCATTAATTTTCTCTTCCTTCTAGCAGCTGATAAATACTTAATTAAATGAGTGAAATGAACTTACTTATGATAATACTGGGTTGTGTGGTTGTCCCACCTAGGTATATTGAGATAAATGCGGTGAGTAACAGTTCGTGCTAAAAGACTAAAAGGTCACATTTGAATGTTGGTTTAGTAGGAGCACGTTGGCCTAGATGAACTCGCCTAGTCATTGCAGGAGAGAGGAAAAAATCTGTGTGTGTACACCAACCTTTTTTATAGTATGTTAGGTTAGTAACACTTTCGAGTGCTTACAGTTTTCACGCGTTGCGGTTGTCTCCCGCTAGTTAATTTGAAGTGCAAGCGCTTCAAAACTGTTTTGGCCGCAACTCCACGCGGTCTCCGCCACCTAACGGACACAGACTGCCACCTTGTGACGAAATGTAAAGGCTACCGCACTGTTTATTGCTGCTTGGTAATGGGTAAAGGCGCTCTCATCAGAGCTCACGTGGATGGACTTGGCTGGGCTAATGGAGAGTGCATGATGCGTGAACAATTGTATTAGGCCTAGTTATAACATTACTTTAATGGGAAATGATGACACCATTGCTATATGCTAATGTAAGCAATGGGGGTAGGTTAGCGTGTGAAAGAAGGTGAGATACTAAAAGTAGGCTGATCTATTACATTAATAATAACATTAATAATGCCTTTATCTGTTTTAATCATTTGTTATGTATTTGAATGTTCTTATTTCCAACGTGTGTTGGCGATAGAATCAAATGTTTGTCATGCCAATAAAGCCCGTTTGTGTTTAAAACAGTAGACAGCACACGCGCGCTATACACACGACGGCTTTTAACTCTTTTTTTAACATAAGTCTACTTTGCAACATTTGACATGGAACCAACTCGACGCAATTTGACAATAATAGTACCGCTCAACTTTGAAGTACGTCTCTTGCGCCATTTCATTACCCTTACTTCATTTGAATTGTTTGACAAACAGTCTAACACTTTTTGAACACTTCTTGTGCGTTCATTTCATTCTAAGACATGGTAATTTGGGCATTATGAAATGTATTTTAATGGCTCAAATTGACACAGTGACAGGCAACGTTGCAAGTTCCCATTAGAGATGTGCTTTTTTTAATGCCCCAGACGAAGAACCATTTTGGAGCCAAATAAATGATTCCTAGCTGAACGGAGCCAGATGAGTAGGCTCACGGAAAAGACTCAGAATGCCCCAGGCTCTGCATAACTTTACCGGATGGTTCGAGTAAGGGAGGCGCACCCAAGTCTCTTAACGGCAAATGGGTGGGTGCATGTGTGTATATTTAAGAACTGTGTTAGTTGAACGAATCCTCCAAAACAGACTTCAAGCAAAGTCTTGGCATATGTTCAATCTGATCACGAACATGGACACTCAACAGGACGCTCCTGGGTCAATTGCTAACCCGATTAAATTTCGCGACCAGGACTACGCGACTCTTCGAGATGCATGCGTTAAATCCCGTTCACTATTTTCTGACCCAACCTTCGCCCCCGATGAAAGCTCCATCGGTATGCCTCCTGACCCAGACCCCAAGAATGAAATCAAGTGGCTACGACCCAAGGTATGTGTCCCATCAACTCAGACCCAGATGGATTAAGGATAGCTGATAGCCAGAGCGAACGGTAAGAACCAGACAGGACAGCTACAGTTAATGGACAGGCTATATATCAATGCAAAAAAGGTTAATTTATGAGAAGCCGTGGCACTTATGTGATGCATCTCAAATCATGAAACAATGTCATAATCCAGTCAACTGTTACCTTCAGAAATTAATAAGATTTCTTCCACATTTCCTGTATCAACAGTGGTGAATGAACTGTATGAACACTGTCTCCCTCTCTGTCTACAGGAGATCAATGCCAAAGCGGTATTTGTGGAGGACACCATGTCCACCACCGACATCTGCCAGGGCCAGCTGGGTAATTGTGTTTGTCTAAGTAGCTCTTGATAAGATCTTTTACTGAATGACTTCAACACAAATGTGAATGTTTGTATGATGGTTTGCCATTGCAATAACATGTAGGCATATATTCACAGTCCAGTTTTCAATTTTTCCTGGAAGACCAAATTTCCCTGCGAAACATATACTCCTTTCGTATGAAATGCGTGCCTACTTTGTTGCCTGTAAAAAAGTCAATGTTTTTATGAGCCCCGTTTGAACAGAACAGTTAACAGATTCTTGACGCCATGTTAATCTAAAAAAAGTTTAAAACCACTGAATAAGCACCAAGCACAAAAATAAGATTATTAATATTGTGTATATAAATATTTCCCTCACATTATCCTTCTCTTGGCCTACATATAGTTACATAAAATGTGCTGCAAGTTTCTGTCCAGTGAAATCTTCTAATCATAAAATTTCTAAACGATGCTGAAATTATAATCTAGGCTACTATACAAACTAACGCATGACAACACCCCTTCAGCACAGCGGCTGTATTTGTGTTTATCATTTTTCATAATGATACAGACAAGTTCAATGCCAGACATAAACCAGAGCATGTAAAGGATGCGTTTTTACTGTGTTTAAAAACGGTACAACCGGAGTAGACTTGTACACTGAGAGCGTAGTGGACAGTTGGAAAAAAGCTGTACATTTGATAATTTATTAACACTTAAATTTGATAATTTATTAAACCCCAAACTAATAAAACATGTCGCCTTACATTGATTGAAAACTGGTTGTGTTTTCCTTTAATTTGTAAACATATTTCACCTCAGACCACAATTGATCTAAATATATGTTGGTTAAGTATTATTATTACATTAATGTAATCATAAAAACGCAACGTAATTGACTCAGGTCTGCTGGTTATTATTGCCCCTCATCTCTGGAGCCCAAATGCATATTTTGAATCTAGCTCTAATTTCTGGGGTTATTCCAAAAGTTTCTCTACATTTTCTTCCCATACTGACATCTGGTGTGGCCACTGACTTGCTCATGGTTTCAAAATTGCCTTATAGAACATAGAGGCTATGGCAACTGACATATTGTAACGGACAGGGCTGAAGAAAGGATTTTTTTCTGGGTCCTATTCTCTTTATTTTACATATTTATGAGATTTGTCTCTCAAATTCAATCAAACAAAATTCGAAAGCTCTTTTCATGTCAGCAGTTTTCAGTGGTTTTTGAATCATGTCTTGCACAATTGAAGATGTATTAAATGCAAATTAAATATTGATCGTCAATCTAGTAATTTGCCTTGCCTAAATGTCATGAATTCTTTCATTTGCGATAACCCATGTATTTATAAGAAACATGCAGGGTGTTAATTAATTTACAAAATTGTTGATTTACATTCTATGGGGAGTACAGGTTTACACTGAATGAGTCAATACAGAGGTGTGTTCCAAGCATAGACATAGATTCGGATCTCGCAATCCAAACATTCCTAAGAAGTTCTATAAACAAGATATTGCTCACATCAATGTTTACATCTATACAACAAGAGAAATGGGTCAGTGTTTATTCACTGGGCCTTTGTCCAGACTGATTAATTTAGAAGCCTATGCCTTTGTCTGTAAGCAATAGCCACATTGGGGAAAGTTTTAACCATCACACAGTCATTCAACAACACTGGGGCATAATTTTAGAGAGGTATTGTAATGTTTGCATTTTCATTTGAAATCCGTTGTGAGTCATCTGTATGGTGTGGCTTGAGACTGGAATATCCGAGATAGGGGTCCCCTGTTTGGGTTGCAGAGAAAACCTCCAGGATGGTAGATCTCCAAGACCAGGATTGGGCACCCCAGCTCTACATCATCATACTACAAATGTGTAATCCTATATTTAACCCTTTAATGGTATTGTATGAGTGTCTACTCAGTCTATCCATGGGTCTTGTGACAGTTAGGCTTACAGGTATCAACTACACTCCAACAAGCTTTATGCAGTGCCGGTCATTGCTTTTCATGACATTATATTACAGGGCCCAAAAAGTTGGTGGCAAAATAGTGGTGACTTGGGCCAGGACCTTTTTCTCAGTGAATTCCTTACCCAATAACAGGCGCCAGTGGTTCTGCTCCAACATCACAGGGTTAGGAGTTCTGTCACATCCCTCTCCGGGCCGGACCATATGTTGAATGTTTGCCCATGTGACTGACCGTAAGCCTCTTGGAATGAATGTACCTTCTATGGCTGGGGGGGGTCTTGAGTGACCAGGTAATCCCCTTCTTTCCCCTGAAACACAATGTTCTTTGTTTGTCATCATCTGTTTTTCATCGGTCTGAAGAAGTGGGAGTGTTCCAAATGCTTATTTATTGCCGCTTGTCCTTTTGTGTTTCAAAACTCTGTGTTTGTGCACGTTATGTGTGTGACTGTGTGTTTGTGTGAGTGCCTGTTATTGCATAAAACATCAGCACCTCTTTCCTTCCTCTCAATGTGCACAGAGCAGCTGTTTAGCATTAGGGAGGAATGCGCGCGTGTGGATAGGTCAGCACGCATGGTTATGTGTGTGTGTTTGTGAGCATTTCCACAAACCATAGGTTATTGTTAATTTCAAACGAACAACCGTACTGCTAGTTAACATGCAGATTACCTGCCGACATCTTTTTTTCCCTATTTCTAAATAGGTGACTGTTGGCTTCTGGCTGCCCTGTCCTGTCTCACCATGCACTCCAATCTGATTGACAGAGTGGTTCCGCCCAATCAGAGCCTGGCAGGGCCTTACGCAGGGATCTTCCACTTCACGGTACATTCTGCTTGATGTTATCACAGTAGGAGTCAGCCTCACTTAGTAGAGCAGTGTGTCTTGGGAAAGGGTGGTGCAGAGGTAGGACTGGCAATGTAGTCTAGATGGAGAGGTGGAGATATAGCCCTCAAAGGATCAAAGGACCATGTGTTAGTCCGTAGGACAGAGTGTGTGTGTGTGTGTGTGTGTGTTAGGGGTTGAGGTATCGTAACTAAGCTTTAGGTTGTTACCAGAAGGTCTCCTTGTACTTCTGTATAATTACCCCGTAGATTTACAACCTCCCATCCTTCAGTCACTAAGAAGGGGGACGTCAAATCGCCCCCACCCTCCACCCTGCTTACACCCTGAAACAGCTGGGACATACTCCAAATATTGTCTAGTGTCCTTGTTCTCAGTTTAATCCTAGTTCAGTCCCTCGTCAGTCGCACTGTACATCATCGTGTTGTACTGAATGGGGACGTTTGGTGGAAGTGGCCTGTCTGTGTTCCGCAACCAGGGAATGGACCTGGGTTACAGGGAAGCAGCTGTGCTTTGATGCGTTGCATTTAACAGCAAACGCCTCTCAGGTGTTTCTGGCAATCTCAGACAGTCGAGTCACAGGCCGACGAGGCCAACTCCAGACAGAAGGCTACGTCAAACCTGGTTCTCTCACTCGTCACAGGAAGCCTGCGACGGACTTGATTGCCATGTGCAAAGCATGTTTACGAAGCATGCTCATTTCAGTGCCACAATTGGCTCGTTTGAATTTGAGAAAAAGTCCTTTATTCAGCCGGTGGAGGCGAGGGGGTGTGTGGGATGCATGGCCTGAAAGGTGTTCCCACAGGCTGAAATGGAGTGTAGGAATTGCTCAAGTATGATTTCAGGCGACTTGGCCATCTGGGAAAGGAATGTATAGCGTGACCAAGCATGTTGGAAAAGGGAGACTGGAGAGCCGGAGGGGTTTAGTCCAGACTTGTAAGTAGCTACGACTCTGAGAAAAACCGGTTCAGACCTCTTTTCTGTTTCCTCATCTTAACCTTTTCTGTTACAGTACTTACAGTATCTGATCACAATGTGTCAACTGATAAACTACTCCTACATCAGAATGTGGACAAGATCTGGACAAAAGATCAAATGTTAGCACCAGTGATAAAGCTTCTCTCTCGCTGTCGGTAGCCCAGTCTCTGATGTCAACTGTCGGTAGCCCAGTCAATTTGTCAACTGTCTTTAGTCCAGTGTCGGAAGTCGACTGTCTGGAGCCCTGTGTCTGATCACAGTGTCTCTGCTACTTAACAAGGGGTCAAATTTTGATCTTGAGGGACACACATGAATGGGTCAGTGTGTCCAAACCTTTGACTGGTACTGACTGGTACTGTGTGTGTATATATATATATACACACACTGTATTTATATCTGCAGTTGTCTATCTCTCCCTCTATTTGCCTTTCACTCCCATCATCCAACTTTCCCTCCAGTTCCACCTCTCTTAACACGTCCTTTCTCCTCCCTCCCTCTCTCCCTGGGTAGTTTTGGCAGTATGGTGAGTGGGTGGAGGTGGTGGTGGACGACAGACTGCCTGTACGCGGAGGCCGGCTGCTCTTCAGCTACTCCTGCACCCGGAATGAGTTCTGGAGCGCCCTGGTGGAGAAAGCCTATGCCAAGTCAGTCACCAGCATATGTGTGTGTGTGTGTGTGTGTGTGTGTGTGTGTCTGACAATGTTCTTATGAAGTTTCCGCCTCCTCTCTGTAAGGCACTCTTAATAACAGCATCTGCTGAAGGACACAACGTGCAAATCTTTATTTCCCTGTCACGCACCCCTCTGCCCCCCCCCATCCTCCCATCCTCCCATCCTCCCCCTCCCACTGGTGCAGACTGATTGGCTCCTATGGCAGTCTGAAGGGGGGTAACATCTCTGAGGGGATGGAGGACTTCACAGGGGGCATAGCCTGCTCTCTCCCCGTCACCTCCCGGGCCCCTCCGGTCCTGTGGAGAGCCCTCTCCGACGCTCTGACACGAGGCAGCCTGCTCAGCTGCTTTATACAGGTATGTAAACAAACACACACTATGCACTCACATACACATGGAAGCATACGCACACGTATGTGAAGTCACAAACACACATTAACACGTGGCAGAGCAATGACTCCAACTTCCCTTTTCAGTTGATTGGTACTGGGATTGTTACTGGGAGTGTGATTGGTACTGGGATTGGTACTGGGAGTGTGATTGGTACTGGGATTGTTACTGGGAGTGTGATTGGTACTGGGATTGTTACTGGGAGTGTGATTGGTACTGGGATTGTTACTGGGAGTGTGATGGTCACTGTGTGGTGAGTTGAGCTGTATGGCTGTGTGTCCACAGGCCACCAACACCGCTGAGATCGGCACAGTTACTGCACTGGGACTGGTGAGGGGCCATGCCTATGCCATCACAGACCGTGACACGGTATGTACCACAGAATTTCTTTACATTCTTGGTTTTGGTCCCAGATGCCCATATCCAGACCGACCTGCTGTATTGAGTGCATACATTTAAGTGAATTTCGATATTGAAACAAATCTGTTTATTGAAATTCATTCAAGGTGACTACCTCTTTAACAGTTTTTGCGTAGCTTATTACTCCCCTGGATACAGAGAGTGTGAATACCTTCTATTGATCTAGAATCCAAAGGCATGCACATTCCCTAAGACTGAATAGGCCTGAATGTATGTTTGAATTGAGACTGAATTTTCCGTGTGTGTTTGCTTGATTCAGGTCAAAAGGTCAGCTGGGGAGACCCTGTTACTGAGGCTGAGAAACCCCTGGGGCTTTGTGGAGTACTCTGGGCCCTGGAGTGACAAGTGAGGATAGGACGTGTGTGTGTATTTGTGTGTATGCTTGGGTGTGTGTGTGTGTGTTTCATTTTGCTCAGGTGCCTTTGTGTGTCAATGCAGGAGTAAAGACTGGGATGATGTGGGCAGTGATGAAAAGAAAAGGATTCACCTGAAAAGTAGTGAGGATGGAGAGTTCTGGTAGGTTCTGAAATTAAAGCTTCACAACCACTTAAACATGCACTACATGGACCATTCTGTACTTTAATACTTTGTTTTTATTTACAAAGCTGTGAATAGATATGAGGAATGAATGTATAATAACTCATGCCAATTATTAATAGGTATGAGATATTATATGGGGCCCATATGGAAAAAATTTAACAAAAACTATAAATATTCTACTTGGAGCAAGCACAAAATATGGCACAGTTCTGATGTTTTTTTTGTTGTTGTAATAATTAGTCTTTGGCCTATCAGATCAGCTCTGAAACAGACCAAATTTGAAATGATCTGATTGGCCAAAATGAGTAGTAAAAATATTTGAACTAGGCCACATGTGTGAATGCAGCCTTTGAGTATATTTTGTTAACTGTTGATTAAAGCTCAGTATTAGGCATGAAAGATAATGAAACACCACCTCCATTCTAAAACAAAAAAATGGGTGCCTATTTGATACTACAATACAGGGTAGAACCCTATCTCTATCATGGTTCTTTGCATGAATCTACCAAGAACCGTTTTTCTCTGAAGAACCCTTTTTGGAGACAAGGTTTCTTTGAAAAACAACAAGTTCTACCTAGAATTTTAACATGTAAAGATCCAAATTTGGGCGAAAAGGCATTGAGTTCTATATTATATACATTATGTTCCAGCATGATCTGTTGTAGGGTGTCTTTCTGAATAGTTTGGTATGTGTGTAAATAGCTGTGCTTTTGTGTGTAAATTGATTGGGTCATTTATATTATTATTGAAAACGACTCCAATCTGTAAGTAATTAATTTCAGTTTGTTTAAAACATTACTGAAATTACCGAAAAATAGTTTTCTATGACTTTTTTGACTAGGACCCACATGGGGTTCTAGTTAGAACACTATACATAGATCACTAGCAGAAGAACCCTATAAAGTTCTACTTAGTAACCTTTTCTCACGTGTAAAAGTGTAAAGCAGTGAATGTTCCCTAAAGTTTCTAACTCTGCGTTTCCTCTGTGTGTGTCAGGATCAGTGTGGAGGACTTCAGCAAGCTGTTTAACACAGTGGAGATGTGTAGTGTAGAGCCCGACCCAATAGTGGACGAGGACACGAGCACTGACTCCCCGGCCACGCCCACCTCTGCCTGGACTCTCACCTCTTACAAAGGATCCTGGGTAGTGGGCTCAACTGCAGGGGGCAACTCCACCAACAGTCGTAAGTGTTTTTGTACGTACGTATGTATTCGTGTTTGTTTCCCTTTCATCAATCCCTACTCTCTCTTGCTGTCTGTCTTTCTGTCTCGGCTGTAGGATCTTACTGGAAGAATCCCCAGTTCCAGCTCAACCTGGCAGAACATGATGATGACAAGCAGTTGACACCAGAGGACAGGCAAGCGGCAGAGAAGGGCAAAGGCAAGAAGTGCACTGTGCTGATTGAACTACTGCAGAAAAACCGGAGAAATAAGGATAAAACCAACTTCCTCCATATCGGCTTCCACATCTACCGGGTACGCAGGGGGGGTACAATGGGAGGGGGGGTTGGGGTGCGGGAAGGGACTGTGGGGTCGGGTTGAGGGGGGGCTGGAGTATGCACTGGGAATCAGGACGTTCTACATTTTCAGTTAATCTGAGGTATTTTCTGTTCATGCAGGTTCCTACAGAGGTGAGCACCTGAAAACCTTATTAAATATTTACTTTGACAATGTTATGACGTTGGACATGAAACAGTGCCTGCTGCTCCACCTCTCTTCCTGATCATACTTCTTCTCCAACCCTCTTTTCAACACGTCTCCCCACCTCCATCTTTTCTATCTTGGCGTTGCTTTTCTGCCATCCATTTTTGCTCCCCCTGTCATAGCTCAAGGGCCTGTGTCTGGACCAGAAGTTCTTCTCTTCCCAGCAGCCTGTCGGGAGCTCAGGGAGGTACCAGCCCATCAGGTACTTCATCAGCAATTATTCGTGGAAAATATGTCACCTTTTTTAATTTGACAAAGAAATTGACAACGTTTTGAGGTTGAGCTGACGAATATCCTTTTGTGAAACATTGTCACTTCATGCGTTTAAATGAATTACATTTCTTGGTTGGGTCGCTACTAGAATTGCAGACTTTGTTCATTATTATCATAACCAGTGTTTTTTTCTGTCCTCCGTCTGACGATTTGGATGTGCCCTTTTTCACCTCCCTACACCTTTTTTAATTTAAAGAGCAAATGACACCTCTTCCTCGTCCTTTTTCCTCCGTCCCTACAGGGCTGTGTGGAAGGAGGTGAAGCTCGACCCAGGAAACTACATCATCGTCGTCTCGACCAACAGTCCCAACCAGCCTTCAGATTTCTTCATCCGCATCTACTCCAAAACAGGCAACGATCTGAGGTACGGGGATGACGACGACGACGACGACGACGACGACGACGTGTCATTTTAACGTGAGACTAAAGTTCCTCCTCTGTTCTCCAGGACTCACAGCTTCACCTGCTCCACTGCCCTCCTTATGGTGAGACGGACCGTGGGTTTCAGCTGCAGTGTTACTGCTCTCCAGTTTAGGAGTGCTCCTGTCAACGTCCCTCCGTCTATCTGTCTGTCTGTGTGATGTTCTTCTTGTGTTCTTCACAGACAATGTCAAGTCCTCCAGTCCTGCCTGAGGATCGCGTGAGGATACAGAAGACCTTTGATGAGGTGGCCGGTCCGGTAGGCGGTATTTTATTTGAAGATCTAACTCAACTACAGAACCGTTATGTCTTTTTGACTGTAAAGCTCCTTTTCTCTCTCGCCTGGCAGGATGACAGGCTGAATGCTCAGGAGTTCATGGAGCTGGTTAACTCAGGTTAGATCATCAATACACTTGGATGGTCATTTTCGGCTGATGTGTTCATTTAGTTCGATCAGGTTGCAGAACTTAGTTGCCATGAAGAGTTATTGCTTCTCTGTCCTACCAGTGGAATATTCTTTGCGTTGTGATACAACCAACCACTAGGTGGGAGCAGAGTAGCCCAATATCCTTGGGCAAAGCTTTCGTCAAAGCTTTCAAGGAATAGAGATGCAACTTCAAGTCTCCGTTAACCCCTTCTTGTCCCGATTTGAACGCTTGCTACCTCATTAATATCATAGTGTATGATATTAATGAGGTAACAATTACAATGAGGAAAAAACGCGCGGTCTGACCAATGGTTGTTGTGTCCCTCGTACCTACATGTTCTAACGATGAATTCTAACGATCCGTTCTAACGATACGTTCTAATCACACTGTTGTGATCGTACATGTCAAAGGGTCCGTTAAACCTCATAGCTAATATACCATTATAATACTCACCCCCCTCATCTCATCTGTCTCCCCCCTCTCCCCCCTCTCCCCCCTCTTCGGCCCACTCCAATCTCCCATCTCCTATCAGTCCTGGAGAAAGGATACCAGCTACCACTGGAGACATGTAGACAGCTGATCTTTGGGGAGGATGTATCCTTTTATTTGTCCACTTGTCATCAGCCATTACACTGTCTATGTTAGTCTTGTTGGTTGTTTTTGCCAGGGTCCGTATTCACTCTCAGAGAGGGAGTAGGGAACATGGATCCCTCCATATAATCGTATTCACAGTGATGTACAAGGCTAAACGAATCCTAGAACAGCCCTAACGCTCCGACCTGCTGTGCGGATGTGGACGAACCCGGGTGCTTTTGAGCAGCTCTTTCTGTGTTTGAGATCCGTCCTTAACGTTGCTGTCAGACTGAGGGGCGTGGCTGTTTGACCCGGGAACAGACGGAGCCCCTGATGGCCTCTCTTCGCAACCTGCAGGTGGTGGTGGGGGGGGTGACAAAGTATACATATCCTGTGTGCATGTAATGTGTGTGCATATATATATATATATATACTGTACATGCAGTAGATGGACCCACTATGATAAGGTGCATTGTGTAGAAGGATCAGTAGAAGGTGGTCACGTGACCCACCTGTCAAACGAATCATTGGTTTAGAACACAAAATAGGAGTGACATCCTACTGTGACCTAATAAAAGAGAGAGCAGTGCATCTCCTTCCCCAAATGACCTGCTGCACACCTGAACCTCATCTTCACTGTGGCTGTGGTGGCATTGAGATGGCTGAGACCGGGTGAGGTCACCTTTTCAAAACAGGGTGTTGCTTGGTGAGCTTGGCCATTTCAGTGCTCTGATCATGTGACTGGAGTGCACATTTTAAATGTGTATTTAAGCAACACAACCACAGGGCGTGACGTGTATTTATTAAGCGATAATTTAAGAGGGAGTGCTGTGTACTTATGCAATAATGTCAGAAGGGCTATGCTGTTATCATTTGTCAGTAAGGTGTTTTTAATACAGCTAACCCTCGACAAGCATTATCACCAATGCTTTTAGAACCGTATAATGTAATGTGATGTCATTCATGAGGTATATGTGCTTACATACAATGGCTTTCAGCCAATCAGGTGGTCTGATTCAAACCACTGATGTATACATACCAATAATGCTTGGCTGAAGCTGTTCACCTCCTTGTCATTCACACGTTTACTGTCTCTATCTCTCTTTCAGTCTATCTTCTTCAAGTATGATGAGGACATTTCAGGATCCATGAGCCCCTTTGAACTGTGTCTGGCCCTTCAGGCTGCTGGTCTGTGAACAAACACACACACACACACGCGCACACACACCCACACACACATTCTCATATCCTTCCAGTTTACCCGCCAGCTCCTGAATGGATAACCCATTTCCCACTTCACTCATCCGTTCCTCCTGCTAGGTGTGCAGTGTGACGACCAGGTCATGCAGGTGCTGTGGGAGAGGTTCGGTTCTGGGCAGCTGCACCTGCCTTTCCATGGATTTGTGGCCTGTGTCACAAGGCTGCGCAAGTTATTCGGTAGGCCTGTAGACACATTCACATCTGTTGTACATGTAAGTGTACATATATAGGCTGTTGTATATAGATCGACGGTGGTATAGAGTATATACTGTATATACTGTACTTCATTGCAACACACACCGTTATATACCCCCTGGTGAGTCATGTTAAGTTGCAGGTGATGATAACGTTGTTTCATCCGGTCTCCTCTCCCCAGCCCTGTATAAATCAGAGAGTCACCCTGATGTCAGCCACGAAGGAATCAATGCAGTGAGTTCTTATTAAACACACAACCAACCTTAATCCAAACCCCACCCTTTTATTTCCGGGTCATCTCAGTTCAAACCAAGACACAGGTCGCGACCCTGTATGCTGACAATCGCCATGCGTCCCGTCCTGTTCCAAGTTTTACTGCAGGCTGTACGCGTACACGTGTCCTCAACACCTGACTGCTGGCTTCTCTCTGCTCTTTTTGACAGTGGCTCCTCAGGTTCCTGGCCGTGTGAGAGAGCTGGGCGAACAGGGTCTCTGCAAGGGGACAGCAGGGGCCAGACCTGTCTGGCCTGGACCGTGTGACGTCATCATGCCTCTGTCGGCACCACTGTCCACACAGACTCTCTCTCTTATTCATACACGCACACACACGCACACACACACGCACACACAAACGCTTGCATGCATGCATGTGCAAACAACTAATTGCCTTCCTGTTAGCAGTGTCAGAATAACAGCCCCAAAGCAGTAAGTTAACCCATGTCATGGAGGACATTATATTCTGCATTGATATACAGCCCTGTCTCTCTATGTCGCCATACTGTGTTAAAGATACCATACGTTCTTTGTTTGTGTGGATTGTTCCTGAGATAGTATAACTTTAAGTGATATTCCATATGAATTCCATTGTACTTTATATTAGCTATTTCAGCCAAGCCGTTTCTGATGACGCGCCAGGCGGTAACAAAGGAGTTCGATCTTAAACAGAGTGGATTGGCTGGATTTCATTCAGGGTGCATTTTACTTGTAAGGCTGTCTATGTACAATGTTGGTGTTACATTTCATAGATATCGACCTTTGTCAAATGAGTATTGAGTGTATTGAGTATTCTCCCCATATAAACAAATAAATTTGACACTATATACGCTAAGTATTTTCAATATTTTCTAAAAAGCTAGAACATTTCAATATTTCATTAAAAGAATGCCTACAAGTATTATAAAGCTAGTGGCTAGTGTCCCTCTTTAATGAAAATGGAAAGTATAATATAAAAATGCAGTAACGAAATGTATCCAAAATGAAAAATAAAATGTATGAATCCATGTTGATAATGGACAATTCTTTGGTGACCTTTAGTGGTTGAAGCAACTGTGATTTCAGACTACTGTTTTGTCAGCACACTCCTCTGTCTGTTCCACATTCTCTCCTCTATTGATGAAAGATAAAACGCCTAAAAATATATATTTAAAAATATCCCTGTGCATAGTATATATTTTTTAAATAGAGCCTGGCTCTCCACATGGTGAGTACAACCTGCCTGCCCTGGTGAGGGTGTGAGGAAGATGCCTCAGCCGTGTTGCACGCACGTCTCTATTCTTATCATACTGACGCCACGTTCATCGTCAACACGCATTTGCCTCCTCCTCAGCTACGTTCCCTCCCTCCCTCCCCCTTCCCTCCTCACCCCATCCATCCCTCCACCTCTCCCTCCTTCTCTGTAGTAACTGGCTCTGTCTCACAATCTGCCTTCTTATTCTGTTACCCTCGGTTTTCTCAGTTACACACACACACTTTTTGTCCTTTTTCCTCGTGCACCTATAAATAGGAGGTTTGCTCACACACAACTTCCTGTTCATCTTTAGGTGACTAACGTGGATAAAGGTTGCCAGGTTGCCCACGGCAACAGTTCATCCACCTGTGGACAGGAATGAGGCTTAGTGTAGAAATGTGTTACTATTCCACTACCCCTCCCTATGCCTTACTCCCCCTCCCTTTACCTTACTACCCCTCCCTTTACCTTACTACCCCTCCCTATACCTTACTACCCCTCCCTTTACCTTACTACCCCTCCCTATACCTTACTATCCCTTTACCTTACTACCCCTCCCTTTACCTTACTACCCCTCCCTTTACCTTACTACCCCTCCCTATACCTCAGTACCCCTCCCTTTACCTTACTACCCCTCGCTATACCTTACTACCCCTCCTTTTACCTTACTACCCCTC
>JACXGJ010006381.1:0-34638 GCA_016801105.1 Esox niger | reverse complement strand
CTATCTATCTATCTATCTATCTATCTATCTATCTATCTATCTATCTATCTATCTATCTATCTATCTATCTCTCTCTCTCTCTCTCTCTCTCTCTCTCTCTCTCTCTCTCTCTCTCTCTCTCTCTCTCTCTCTCTCTCTCTCTCTCTCTCTCTCTCTCTCTCTCTCTCTCTCTCTATATATATATATATATTTTACTATATGAATGCATTACCTGTATCAACATGAACAAATTACTATGCAAACTGCGTGTTCCTGCAAAAACGACATGGATTTATTTCCAGGGTCAACATGACAGTATGCATTGTTAGTTAATGCATTTGTAAACCATTAATTAAGTAAGGGTTCTCATTATTAATGGTTTGTACGGCATTGTTCATCATTCGTTCATGTTTACTATATTGCATTCGTTAATGGTAGTTAATGTACTCTTATCGGAAAGTGTCAATATACAATGTATTACCACACCAGTCTCGAAAATACATTAAAACGCCAACTTAGCAGAACCAAGGTTTATCCAACAGTAGACACAAGACGCAACTGAACAAACTACGGTGGTTCTTTATCTCCCAGGAGGACAAGCAATCTGCTATACTAAGCGTGCCTGCGTTGAGCTGTGCACTCCTGAGGTGTTTTTTGAGTGGGCGCGCACGGTCTCTTGCTCAGTCGAGTTCTGTCTCTTCAACGTACATGAAGTCTTGCAAAGGGATAGTTTACACGCGTTTCAGAAACACTAATTTCAGAACGGCGAATAGAAAGGATTACCACCATTGAAATCAGGCTAATGCTAAACAATGTGGACAAAAGAAGAATTTTGAAAAAAATTACACATTATCTATAGATTTATTTGGTTGTTGAGGATATCCAAACCATTGTTTGAGGGATTATTTAATATTCTAGTTTAGTATTGTCAATACAATTTACCATTGTTTGAACCATTTGTATTGAAATTAACGGGGCAACTCGAAAAGCAATGTTACTCACCAAAACTTCATTTCTGAAATGGATACCTGCCTTATTTGCTTTATGGCTGCATCAGACAGTATGGGAAACGGTAAGTGGATGATATTAGTATAATTCACTTTATCTCCTAGTCAACCACATTGATCTAATAATATATTTTTATTTGAGTATGTAATTATTATAGTATATACAAATGAATGAAAATACTAACATTGATTCCAAGCAAAATATTAAACATCAACAATTTGGTACTAGGTTTCCTAGGTTATGCGGCTGTGTCATTGACATGTTTCCATCTGCCCATGTCGTCCGCTGTTTATAGTTGGGTTAATTTCCTTAGAGAAAGGATACGTGCTGCATTTATTATTGTGGTCTCCCATTACAGTCGCAGAAACTGGGGCCCAGCGGCTGTGGCTAATTATGCACCTGCGTAAAAAAAAGTGTGATAACCGCGTCAATTGTTTATAATGAGTAGGCTAAATCGAGCAGTCCCGTTACACGAAAGTACGTTCAACAGTACATTTTGTATGAAAGCGTCAATGAGCAGCGAGAGTCCAGTTCTCCCTTGTGTGTCCATTAGGACACTCATCCCTCTGCTTGTAGCCAAGGGCTCAAAGACAAGCAAAGAGAAAGCATGAATATGTTTGCACTATTATTCAGTAGGAAGAAGACACATCACCATTATTTGAAACAGATAATACAATGAAAAAGTAAATGCGCCTGTTATTTTTTTTTATCTATGTTTTTATTGATTGGCTGCGTTCTTACCTCTCAGGAATTACGTTGGTAATGAACAATTTTGTAAACCGCAAAAACGTTGAAAGTAATGGCGGTTTACCAAGTACGAACAAAAATCAGTTAGATCAACATATACCCTTAATGACTCACTATTACAGTACCTAGCTCCTTAACTATTTAATACCAAAAGTGCATAGGAAATAGAGTCATTGACAAGGTTAAACATAATACTGTTTCATTGAAATAATAATTGTGTCCTTCAAACTTTGATTTAGTCAAAGTAGCCCCCATTTGCAGCAATTAATGCCTTGCAGAACTTTTGGCATTCTAGTTGTCAATTTGTTGAGGTAATCTGTAGAGATTTCACACCATGCTTCTTGGAGCAGCTTGCACCAGTTGGATTTGCTGGTTTTGTTTACTTACATAACATACGGTCAAGCTGCTCCCACAACAGCTCAATAGAGTTGGGATCCAGCGACTGTGCTTTCCATTCCATTAAAGACATAAAACTAGCTGAGGTCTTCGTTCCTAATAGTTATTTCATAGTTTGGAGCTGTACTTTGCGTCATTGTCCTGTTGTAGGAGGAAAATGGCTCCAATCAAGCACTGTCTACAAGGTATGGCATGGCATTGCAATATTGACAGATAGCGCCACGCACTCCTCCAGCAACTTTTCATTTGGTCTGAATCTCACAAATGTTCTTTGTGATCCGAACACCTCAAATGTTACACAAAAAGTCTCTGTCCATAACACTTTTCCAATCTTCCTCTGTCCAGTGTCTGTGCTCTTTTGCCCATCATAATCTTTTCTTTTTTTTAGCCAGTCTTAGACATGACTTTTTCTTTGTAACACTGCCTAGGCCAGAATACCGGAGTTGCCTCTTCCCTGTTGATGTCGAGACTGTTGTGTTGTGGGTACTATTTAATGAAGCTGCCAGTTGAAGACCTGTGTGGTGTCTGTTTCTCAAACTAGACACTCACATGTATTTGTCCCCTTGCTCAGCTGTTCACTGATGCCTCTCACTCCTCTTTCTATTCTGTTTAGAGAAAGTTCTGTGAATGGAGCAGTTCTGTGAAGGGAGCAGTTCTGTGAAGGGAGTTGTACGGGATCCTTAGTTTCATGTAAAAATAGCTTTCTTTTCTCAGAACAAAAGTAGACTGATAAGCTTCAGAAGAAAGTTCTTTGTTTTTGGCCATTTAGAGCCTGTAATCGAACCCACAAACTGCCGATGCTACAAATACTCAATTAGTCGAAAGGACAGTTTTATTGCTTCTTTTATTAGCACAACAGTTTTTACATAGCAGCACTAACATAATTGTGAAAGAGTTTTCTAATATTCACTTCTTCTTAAAATGATGAACTTTGAGTAGCAAACACAATATGTAATTAGAACACAGGACTGATGCTGATGATGGGCATCTGTACAGCTATCTTTCGAAAACAAGGACATTTCAAAGTGACCCCAAACATTTGAATGCTAGTATACATTATTAGAATTTGTGGTAACTCGAGGTACCCTGAACATCTTCAAAGAACCAAGAGTTACTCCAATAACCAGTGTAATAGTGGGGAGTAAATGCAAGTTAAAATATTTATAATTTTGCACAAAAGTGAACCCCTTTATTGTGGAAAATGCATTAAAAGTAGAGAAATCTCCCCCCTTTTTTACTAACACAACCAGTGATCAGATTTTACCCTACCAACAAAGATCCACCACCATGTAGTAAAACAGGTTAATTTTAACGCTAAACTCACCATGACCAGATAATTAAATCTTTGTCATCGAATTACACCACCGGTTCCAATCCAGGTGCCAATGCAATAGGGATGCCAGGTGATTACATTATGTTATATTTGTTAAATTTAATGAAATTAGATACCACAAGTGATAGGTGTGGCATCAAAATGAAAACCTATGACCAGAAACAAAACCCATTCCTGCTCTAAAATATTTTGCTGGATCTTTGATGATTTGGTTATTTTTGCTTACCCTGCACCTTCAACCATTTCTTAGAGTAAATGCCAAACATTATTTGTTTTCTGTTATTAGATGGTAGATTGTACCCTTACATATTGCAGTGGTTGATGTTATGTATTTTTTCTGATATTTAAAATGTTACGGAAATTATACATTTGAATAAATAATCCAAACAGCATGATTTTAGAATATGCCCAGACAATTGTAACTATTTAATTTTTATTATAATTATTTTGAAAATGAATGATTCAACCTTCTGGTAAACTCAGTACTCTAAATGTAAGTGATTTGATTAACTGGAATTAATCATTACTCTGCTGTCCACAATGCTAATGTGCACACCAACTCATTTGTAGAGAAATCTGTTTGATTTTCCATGTAATCTACAGTAAATGTATGTCTGTAATAGAGAACATTGGTAGAATTGTGAATTTCTTTGGATTTCATGCTGCCCTATATTAATGACATAGTTAAAAACACTGATTATACACTGAAACACTTGTATTAACACAATGTCACTGGTTGCTTGAAATTATTATATTCGCAATCAAAATGGAGAGGTGTGTGCATATACACACACACTGCCTATATGGTTGCTCTCTGTCCAAAGGCATTACAACAGATGTCTGAAAATTTTTATACAAGACATTCCCTAAATTTAGGCCAGTAAATAATTTTTGTTTGCTCTTAGCTCAATATTAAAAACTTTGGGATTTGCAATCAAACAATTACTATGACGTTAATAGGGTCAAATTTCTAAAACTTCAACCATGTTTGGAACAAGTGTGACACAGCGATATTTCCTCACATGACTCTCATGACAATTTTCTTGCAAACAAGTGATTCCTTTTGTTACACTCACTAGACTCATAGGGAACAAATGTGTTGGAATATTTTCTCTGCGATGCACACACTTCAGAGGAGCTGTTTGAAGGTATGGGAAAATGATCAACTATAAAGTAGTAAGTTTTTCGTAAAACGTCTCAGATATACTGTAGAAAAGCTCCTTCACCACATTGATTATTTGCATGTTTGAATATATATTTTGCTTACGTGCATGTATAAAATATGAAAATATGAATTTAAATTGCAAAATGACCTATATGACTAATATTCACATGAATCAGTTGTATAGCTCATCTTTATCTGCTTATCCGTTGTTGGGTCATGGGGGCAGCAGCTCTACCAGGGGACCCCAAACTTCCCTTACCCGAGCTACATTTGCCAGCTCTGACTGGGGGATCTGAGGCGTTCCCAGGCCAGTGTCGAAATATAATCTCTCCACCTTGTCCTGGGCCTACACCGAGGTTTCCCTAGGGAGACACCTCCCTAGGGAGACGTCCTGGGGGCATCCTTTCCAGATGCCCGAACCACCTCAACAGGCTCCTTTCAATGCAAAGGAGCAGCGGCTCTACTCAGAGTTCGTCATGGAAGACTGAGCGTCTCACCCTAAGGGAGAAACCAGCCACCCTTCTGAGAAAACTCATTTCAGCCGATTGTACCCGCGATCTAGTTCTTTCGGTCATAACCCAGCCTTCGTGACAATAGGTGAGGGTTGGAACAAAAATTTACCGGTATATCGAGAGCTTTGCCTTCCAGCTCAGCTCTCTTTTCATCACAACGGTGCGGTAAAGCGAATGCAATACCGCCCCCGCTGCTCCGATTCTCCGGCCAATCTCCCGCTCCATTTTTCCCTCACACGTGAACAAGACCCCGAGATACTTGAACTCCTTTACTTGGGATAAAACCTCATTCCCTACCCGAAGGAGACACTCCACGGTTTCCCGCTGAGAACCATGGCCTCAGATTAAGAGGTGCTAATCCTCATCCCAACCGCTTCGCACTTGGCTGCAAACCAGTCCAGTGAGTGCTGGAGGTCACAGACCAATGATGCCATCAGGGCCACATCATCTACAAAAAGCAGCAATGAGATCCCCAGCCCACTGAACTGCAACCCCTCTCCACCCCGACTACGCCTCGATATCCTGTCCATGAATGTTACAAGCAGGAACGGTGACAAAGTGCAGCCCTGACGGTGGCCAACCCCCACCTGGAACGAGTCCGACTTACTACTGACAACCCGAACCCAGCTCTCACTTTGGACGTAAAGGGATTGGATAGCCCTAAGAAGGGACCTCTTCACCCCATACTCCCACAGCACCTCCCACAGTATCTCTCGGGGGACCCGTTCATATGCATTCTCCAGATCCACAAAGCACATGTAGCATATTCCTGGCCCCCTCCATGATCCTTGCAAGAGTAAAGAGCTAGTCGGTTCTTCCACGACTAGGACGGAATCCTCATAGTTGAACATCAGATTGAAGAGGAACAATCTGCCATGCCCTCATTTCCAGCACCTTTGAGTAGACTTTCCAAGGGAGGCTGAGTAGTGTGATATCCCTATAATTGGCACACACAGTCTGGTCCCCCTTATTGAACAGGGGAACCACCACCCCGGTCCGCCACTCTTTAGGCACTGCCCACGAGTGTCATCCCTTCCACATCCAAAGCTTTCAACATTGAATCTCGTCTCGTCTGAGCTTTGCCAATGTGGAGCTGTTTAACTACCTCAGTGACTTCTGCCAAGGAGATTGACGATGCTTCCCCATCAGCCTCCAGCTCTGCCTTTACTAAAGAGGGCATGTTAGTGGGATTTTGCAGTTCCTCAAAGTGTTCCTTCCTTTGCACAATAACCTTCTCAGTTGAGGTCAACAGTGTTCCATCCTTACTATACACAGCTTGAATGGTTCCCCGTTTCCCCCTCCTGAGGTGGCGGACGTTTTTTCAGAAACACCTTGGTGACGACCGAAAGTCCTTAGCCATGGCTTCCCCGAACTCCTTCCACACCCACTGTTTTGCCTCTTTCACGGCAGAGGTCGCAGCACTTCAGGTCCAACGGTAATCTGCAACTGCCTCCGGAGTCCTCCGGGATAACATATCCAGGAAGGCCTCCTTGGTCAGGCGGACAGCTTCCTTGACCACCGGTGTCCACCAAGGTGTTCGAGGATTACCGCCCCTTGAGGCACCTAAGACCGTTAGACCACAGCTCCCAGGCGCAACTTTGGCAATGGAAGCTTTGAACATTGAGCACTCAGTTTCAATGCCCCCAACGTACACAGGGATGTCAGAAAAGCTCAGCCGGAGGTGTGAGTTAAAGATCTTTTGGATGGGGGCCTCCTCCAGACGTTCCCAGTTCACCTGCACTACCCTGACCCAACTCACCACCAGATGTTGATCGGTTGACAGATCCGCCCCTCTCTTTACCCGAGTGTCCAAAACATACGGCCTAAGATCCGATGACACAATCACAAAACCGATCATCGACCTTCAGCCTAGGGTGCTCTGGTACCATGTACACTTATGAGCATCCTTGTGTTCGAACATGGTATTCGTTATAGATAATCCATGACTAGCACAGAACTCTAACAACAAACAACCACTCGAGTTCAGATCAGGGAGGCCGTTCCTCCCAATCACGCCTCTCCAGGTGTCTCCATCATGGCCCACGTGCGCATTGAAGTCCCCAGCAGAATTATGGAGACCCCTACTGGAGCCCCATACAGGACTCCACTCAGGGTCTCCAAGAAGGCAGAATACTCCGAACTGCTGTTCAGGGCATACGCAAAAACAACAGAGTCCCCCCCCCCCCACAACCCATAGGCGTAGGGAGGCGACCCTCTCATCCAAGTGGAATGAGAGGGTTATCAGTTAGATCTGGTGGAAGTTAGCACCACCAGATCTAACTGATAAAGCTCCACCTCCCCCACAGAGAGGTGACATTCCACGTCCTCAGAGTCAGCCCCTGCCGCCCGGGCTTGGTCCGTCGAGGCCCCCGGCCATCACTTTATATACAGTCCCCTCCAAATATATTGGAACGTCAAGGCAAATTCCTTGGTTTTTGTTATTTACTGAAGACATACTCACCTTTTGATCTTAAACCCAAATATCTTCACTGACCTACAAAAACAAAGGAATTTGCCTTGCCGTTCCAGTACTTTTGGAGGGGACTGTATTAGCTTAGTACAAATGAAAAATGAATGGTATACAGTTACATGGTAGTTAAAATACAGTGCCTTAGTAAATTATTCAGATCCCTTTCACCACATTTTGTTGTTATAGATTGGCACAAATTTCTAAAAACATGTCTTGGCATGATGACATATTGTCTATAGATTGATGTATTTTTAAATGTTATTCTAAATTAAGGCTTTAACATATTAAAATGAATTTAGTTAGTTAATTCACTGTCTAAAGTTGTCAACCCATTAATCCCCACCAGATTCTGGGTATCTTTTTTGCAGATGCTCTGCCAGGCCTGCAATGAAGCTATCTTAGCTTATACGGTATTTTTGCATTAAGTCTCGTCTTCAGTAAATCAAATTATCATCTTCAGACATTCAATTTGATTTAAATCTGGAAATGGACTTCACCAGTGATAACGGTTTTGGTTTTTGGCCCTGAAAATTCCCTAGCTTTTAGATGTTTCTTCACACTTCAGAATGAATAATGTTGCTGCTGTCAGCAATTGTATCAATAAAGACCAGTGAGCTGGTTCCAGTAGCAGCCATACATGACCATACCATAATAACTGCATACACAATATTTCACAGATGAGCTGGTATGCAGTGGATTTTGGGCAGTCATTTTTATCTACAGTTTGATAATTTTGCTCTTGTAAATCTTACTGTCATCTTTCCACCAGACATTTTTCCAGATATCTGTAAGTCTTTTATATATGGTTCAGTAAACTGTAACATTGCCATTTAATTTTTGAAGCTGAATAGGAGAATATGGTTTCACACAATTGTACGGGAGTTTATTTTTTGGGCATCAAAAAGCACACAGTATTACATCACTGTATGAATTGAAGGATGTCATCTTAACACAGTTAGAATACTGACACAATTGTGTTATTTTCACCAAAACATATTCAAGTTACAGTTAAATAATCAATATGGGCTGAAAGTGCCGTCCTTCAGCTTTCATTTGAGGTATTCACATCCGAATTGGAAGAAGGGTTTAGGAATTACAAGTCTTTTATATGGAGCCCCCTCTTTTTCGAGGGACCAAAAGTAATTCACTCAAACGCTGTTTCATGGAAAGGTGTGGGCTATTCCTTCCTTATTTCTTCATCTATTAAGCAGGAAAAAGATCTTGAGTTGATTCCAGGTGTGGCATTTTCATTTTGACGCTGTTGCTGTGAACCTACAACATGTGGTCAAAGGAGCTGTCAATGCAAGTAAAACAGGCCAACCTTAGGCTGCAATTTATTACTTTTTTTATCCAGAAAGACCCATTCTAGTGGCTTATGAATGGTTTGCACCCTGTGGTGAACCCTCTGTATTGGCCAAACTGTTCATTTGGCCACTCCTAATGTTCCTGCCATCTCTCTGATGGATTTTCTTTTTGCAACCTAAGGATGTTCTGTTTCACTTGCACTGAGAGCTCCTTTGACCGCATGTTGTGGGTTCACAGCAACAGCTTCCAAATGTGAATACCACCCCTGGAATCCACTCCAGACCATTTGCCTGTTCAACTGATGAATAATGAAGGAATTGGCCCCACATGTCCATGAAATGATGTTTGAGCAAATTGTCCAATTACTTTGGTTCCGAGGGGGCTACTTATAAACAAGCTGTAATTCCGAAACCCTCTCCTATTTGGGTGTGAATACACTCAAATGAAAGCAATATTAATTATTTAACTGTAAGTTGAATATATTTTGATAAACAACCGAAATAACACAACTTGTGTCAGTGTCCAATTATTTCCAGACCTAACTGTACTGTACCTCTGTAGCCTAATATAAAATCACCTCCACACTGAGTACATTGAAATACACAGAAGCCCAATCCCAATGTCCACACTCACAGACTTACAGACTTTGAAGCTCGTCCTCGCTATGTTGGTGAGGGTTTTTCGGCTGTCCCACTGACAAATTATCAAGGGCGTGAGGGCTCAGTCGCAGACATTTTGCATCCTTTATGCAGACTTTGTCTGAGGAAATTGCCCACAGTTCATAGCATTGTGACGTGAATCATGGGGGTTACCAGGGGAAGGCCAGATGCGACAGAATAATCCCAGCAAACCCGCCTTGTAAGAGGACAGTAAACTGCACTACATTACACAAGGATTTAAGATGGCACATAGCACACATGAAATCAGAGGAATGCAACCACCTTACTACACACTCAAGATATTCAACAATTTAAGTTTTTGCCTAACAATGCTGTTTAGAAAGTACATAGATTTTTGACAAATATTGATTGTTATTGACAATTACCTCTTGTCCACTTAGTAGGGCCTGTAATACATATAAATCAGGCAGTCTATCTATGTGCCCTGGCCGAGAAGTAAAAAAGGTCCAATAAAAAGCCCCAAAACCACAATAGTGTGCAACATGTTTCAGCATCGTCAAGGTAACGTGATAAAGTTGCAAAGTGCTGTCCCATTACTATTTATAGCATTTTGAGTCCTTGCAGCCTTTTGCACTCAATCACTTACCAGCTGACGTCAGTCAAGTCTGTGAGGGTTCAGGTCTTAGGGTTTAGGGGGGACATTGGGATTGGGCCAGATTCTCTCTGCCAGTCACACACTCCAAAGAATCCCTTCAACATTTTACAGTATCAAAAGTGTGACTTATCTTGTATATCAAATTATCATATTTAGGTGCCCAAATTAGAACATACAAATAGAGATGTTAAGTGCTTGTGACAAACAAATGGCTCAGTGCATAACATATTGAAAGGTTGTCTTTCAATGGACAGCCCAATTAAAGTCATACAGGAGTTGAACATGCCTGCCTCTAAGCTGCAATTAGTAACTGAAAGATTTTGTCTTCATGAACATTTGTGTGGACTAATTATAGTCATTGACAAAAATTATTGGCACCCTTGCACTTTCTTCAAGTTTCTCAAATTGTACATAAAAGTACATTGAAATTAACCAAGGTATTTGGGCTCAACAATTCTGTATTTTACTGTTGATATCAAGAAGCAATTGACAAAATCTCTGACATCCTGCACTCAAGCACACTACATGATCTTCCTGACCCTCTGCACTGGCTGTTCGGCTCACACTCACTGTGTAAACTGCTTTCCAACTGCTATATTTAGATTTATTCTTAGGTTTTCAATGGATTTAGATCTGTACTTACTTCTGGCATGATATCTAATAATTCCTGCATTCTTTTTGATGTGTGTTTGATGTCATTGTCCTACTGGAAGACCAGCCTGTCTGAAACTGGGTTTTACAGTGCCCTCCAAAATGCCTTGGTTTTCTCCTAATTTCATGATGCCATGCACCTATTCAAGGCACACAGCAAAGCAGCTGTGTTTAGGCAAATTGCAATCAGGCTTTCATATGTCTCTCAGCAGTGGGGTCCTCCTAACATCCTTCTCACTAGGTGTGCCATTGTTAGGCTTTCTTTCCCAAGAAGTTGAAAAATAAATGAGATGAGACACATAAGTCTTTATTGATGCTTTGGTTAAATCAAATTTTGGTATAATTTATTTACAACTGTACCGTCTAGCTAGCTATGTTTGCAGACGTTAGTTCCAGGAAGGCGGATAGGAACTACCGTAATCAAGAGTTACAGGGACATTCGGTCACAAAGAAATGTAAACCAGGGTGGAAGACATTTATCAGATGGTTAAATGTAACTCTGAAATTTGATTCTTATTAATAAACGATTTAAGTGGCCAGTCCACGGCCATTCCTGGTCTGTACAAAATACAAAGTAAATCAAAACCAAACAATAAAACACAGCAGTAAATTGACCAAAGGTGTATTTATGTGCACCAGGCCATGGTTCCCCCTGGGTCCGCATGGATACCGTTAACTAAAAGTTAGTGAAGTGAAAGAGAAAAAAAGGTATTGTATTGAGAAGAAGCAAACGTATAAGTATATTAATCTCACACCTGATCCAAATAGGAAACATAAAGCATTTTTCAAAAGAGTTCTGTATTGCTTAATATTACTACCACATCTACCTTTCTTTACAGTTTTTATGTAATTATAGCAGGGGTATTCAACTACTACCCTATGATGTCTGAGGCCTGCTGGTTTTCCATTCAATCATTAATTGCGCCCACCTGGTGTCCCATCTCTATATAAGACCCTGATTAGAGAGTGGTAATGAAAACATGAGGTGGAACATGAAGGTCCAGAGTTGAATACCACTGCATTGTAGTGAAGACACAATGTCAGACTGGAGAGGGTATGGAAGTGGACCTGGAAGATAAGCAAGACAGGAGAGGAACATTTAGGAGACAAAGAGGACAGACAGAATAGTAGAATAAGGAGACGGATATACTTTGATATACTTTTTTCTCCATTTACGAAAGGTTATGCATTTCTCTGAATGATAATAACAGCAATTCCGGTTCACTAGTCTAGCTGGACAGTGCCACCACTAAAATGCATTTGTTGAGCATAAGATCTTCAGCATTGTACTACATTTCCTCAATGTTAACATATTACATTTTTACCAGGTTTGGTCTCATTAATATTCTATAATATGCTAAAAATGATTGATGTTATAAAAAAATGTTGGTTCTATATAAAATGTCACCGCAATAATAACCCCAATTCGAATCCTAACCCAAATATAACTATGACTCAAAACCTATATTTATCTTGGTTTTGTATACTTGACTGTGCACACACAAACACACACACACACGCATCCTCGTCTTTGTAAATTGTGGGGACAGAAAAACTAAATTCTATGCTCGCTTGCCTGTTCTTAACCCTAAACCTTAACTTTAACCTCAATAAAGTAAGATTTATGCCTAAACTTTACCTAGATGTAATGCCTAACCTTAACCCTAAACTTAACCAACAATGCCTGGACCTTAAAGAAACCCCAATTCAAACAAAAATGTATTGTAAGTTTGACACTGAACCTGAGCCGGAAATTGACTTTTGATTCGTGGGGCCAGAAAAATTAAATTAGCTGTTTAAATGACCTAACGTGTATACGTGATCATAGACGCGACGCGTCAGTATACAAATTCAGTCGACTGTCATAGACGACTTACCCAGACGACTGAATGCACGTGTAAATGCGTGTAGATATTATTCTATACAGAGAGGGCGTAGTAGCCGGGGGATCTCTAGTTTGTACGAACAGGAAGTTGTTAAACACCTCTGAAGACGAGATAAATATTGGATTAGTTTTTCTGCTAAATACAGGTGAGTAAAGGTAGTCATTCATCTATCTTAAACCACCAGGAATGTTGCCTGGAGGTGCTAGGTTACATGAAATATCGCTAATTACACTTGAGTTTTGTTGCCTCGATTTGCTAGTGGTTGCATAAACGTATAGATGTGTCCACAGTCACTTACCTGGTGGTGTACACTTTTCTATAGCCTATTAAAGTCCCTTTTCACATATACACACACACACACACACACACAAAGACTCACACACAGCGTATAATAATTATCTTGGTGAGGCACCCT
Source organism: Esox niger (assembly GCA_016801105.1). Classification (NCBI taxonomy): domain Eukaryota; kingdom Metazoa; phylum Chordata; class Actinopteri; order Esociformes; family Esocidae; genus Esox; species Esox niger. The sequence continues at coordinate 21,496 of JACXGJ010006381.1, read as the reverse complement.
GTGTTCCATGCCAAAGCCATCCGGGGTTAAAGGTCATGTCACCAGCAGAGTCACAATCTGGCAGACAAACAGCACATCAGACACTGGTGTATTACTTAGTAAGCATTCACACGCACACGCAAACGCACACACTTGAGGCTGCTATTGATGTTATACTTCAGATACATGGATCGCGTTGCAACGCCATCTGCATCGTGTCGTTGATATTTTCCCAGCAACAGCAGAACTCAAAAATCTTTGTAATATATATGCTGTATATACATTTTTGTAGCAACTCCCAGCACAATTGGGAGAGCCGACTGAAACTGTTCCTTAATCTCTGAAAGCCGTTTTGCTTCTCATCCCACTGCTTACTCAATCCAAATAAATTCTGTAACTACTTCCATGCCTGGTGCCGGGCTCATTCCCCAACTATACCACAACAATTGTGCTTACAGTTGCAGGGTGCACAGCAGCCGTGTCCGACATCCACTTCACTAACAGTGTTTAGCCTATTTAGGCCGCCCTATGCAAAATATCCAGACTCAACTCTATGTCCTAGAGTGGGGATGGGGCCCAATAAAAAATCAGTGACTGTGTACCCACAAGCAATCCCACACAGGCAGTCACAACCACCGATCTTTCACTGGTTTTATTCAGCTCTGGAAAATATTACGAGACCTTTTCTTTCTTTTCCAAATAGGTTGAATAGGAAGGCTTTGAGTGAGGAACAGAATCGTTCAATTTGCAGTGAGTGATCTCTTAATTTTAACCCCTCTGTTCCTCACTAAAAACCTTCATTTTCAGGTGCAGTAGTCTCTTAATAATCTTGAATTTAGCTTGACACAATGTATGAAAGTACTAACTATTTCTATGAAGGACAAGAGGTATGACCTGTGATGCCCCAATACTGATGGGTCCCAAACATCCTGTCCATACCACCTGCTAGAAACTGCATGTGCTGGTCATAAGACTCTCTGAATAGACCCCTGGACCATAGGTTGGAACATACCATGCAAGGGTAGTTTGTAGGATAAACCTTACTTACTGTGTGATGGTTGGCTTTGACCACTGACCGCCTTCTGTGTTCTAGCATGAAAGACTGTTAACTTTGTAATAATTGGCAAACATGGAAGAACTATGGAAGATCAACATCTTGGACTCGTGCAAAATATTCACCCCCGACTTTGGTTTAATTTAATGTCACTGTTCATGGATCAAAATTTGACAGAAGCTAACAGTACCTTTGGAAAGTATTCAGACCCCTTCCACCTTTTACGTTAAAGCCTTATTGGGGCCAGGAAGATTGTAAAGGTGTTCTGGTACCCTTTCCCAGATCTGTGCCTCTATACATCCCTGAGCTCTACAGACAATGGACCTTATATAGACAGGTGCGTGTCTTTGCAAATGAAGTCCAGTCAATTAAACATTTTCAAGAGTTGGGGGCTTGAAAAACGGCAGGCACTTAATTTCTCGGTGTGCAATCCTCCATTGAGCAGTCAGAGTTTTTGCTATCTTAGTAGTTTACTCTGCTTAGAACAGTTTGTTGCTGGAATGTACAGCAACAACATGGGAGCAGTATGGATTAAATGTCTTGTCCAGAGCCAGAACAACACTATTTCTATTCACATTTTAATCTCAGGGGTTAGAAACTGCAACCTTTCTTTTACTGGCCCAATGGTCTAGACCACTAGGCTACACTGCATGGTTGACTTCTGCCACAATCTACGTGTTGAGTAGCCAACACTTCTCCTTTAGTGGGGTTTTCTCACCACTGGTTCTGGCTGTGGCCAAATGGTGTCTTTCCAATATCCATACTTTATGGACAAGCTGATGGCTGCGTGAGTCTGACCTCACTCCACTTAGTCTTTGTCAATGATTTCTGTAGCGCATGCCGTGTGAGTACCGTACCCCGTATTATCAAACCTCTTGCCCTGTTTCAATGAACTAGTGATATGAACACAACCCACATTTCCTACAGCTAGTTGCTACCTGCTTGGTGAGGGGGAGGCAAAGAAAATAAAGTCTGAAAATATAAAAAGTTTGTAGAACTATGCAGAGCGCACATCCAGATAGTGATTGTACAGTAGTGAAGCGTGGGTCTATTCCATTCTTAAAAGTTTTGGCGAAAGGAGAGGGGGTACGATTAGGGTATGGAGAATTTCCCTATGTGTGCTACTTCGCATTTAGCTACTGTATTTCTGTGGTAAGATATCTCTCAAACCTTCCATTGCATTCCCGTTATAACCCATTAATGCTCCGTTCTCCTCATCACGTACTCGTAACCAGCTGTCAGTGCTATTCTGTCTGTACAAAGTGATGAAATGGCTATGAAGAGTATGGTAGATATACTGTCATCTGCTTACTGTCTGCCCTGATAGTGAGAAGCACCCATTTATAGGTGTTACTATGGGGGTTAATTATAGATATTGTCACAGTTACCAGGGCTGTCAGATGCAGTGGCAAAGACCCAACCGAGGTGTGTGTTTCGTGTGTGTGTTTCGTGTGTGTTTTTCGTGTGTGTGTTTGCGTGTTTGTGTTTTGTGTGTGTGTGCATAGCGTATGCGCTTTTGAAAGAGTAAACAGAGCCTTAAATAAAACAGCATAAGGGAGCAGATCTTTATAATGAGGAAAACAATGTTTTTCAGATGGACCAGGAGGGGAGAGATGGTTTGAACAGAGAGGGGTAGATGAGTTTGTTACTCTCTGTTGAAAGCACAGGATTTCCTAAAGGGAGTCATGCCAGTTGTCTCAGTTCAGAACAAGACATAAACATCCAATGTGTTCAGTAAAAACACAGTCTTCTAAGTTCATGTACAAAGCTAAGTGTAACCTCCATGTCACTCTTCATTCTTCCCACATCAGGCAGAGGCCATCCATCCAGACTGCGTCTTGATGTTTCAACACATGAAGGCCCTGGAGAAAGCCCACAAAAGCTGTATCCAAACACGCAGAGAGGAGGGTCGCAACCGCTCTGCCAGAACAGGTACACTAACAAATGACTTAATCAGACAAAAAACAAAGCAATTTCAGCTGCTCACTGGTTCCTTGCAGTTTACAAAATTGTTATTTTAGCTTTTAGTGCTAATTAAAAGGATGGCGACGTAGCTAATTAACATGTTTTGAGGTATGATTTGCTCACAGCATTTTCTGTGAGTAAATGAGAATGCTCTTCCATTTAATAGAATGTGTTGTTATGCCATTGAAAATTATGCACTGTATAGCTGTGGCCAGAGTTGCTGTCTTGTGTCTTTACTGTTAAAACGGGTTCTGTTAGGGTTACTGATGGGTACTAATGTACAGATGAGTCTTTTTGAATGTTAAAGAGTTGACTGACTCCAATCTCAGTCAAGCTTCTGGATGTGCAATATTCTGTGAAATCAAAATTGGGAAAAAGAGAACACATTTCGTGTCACATTGTCCCTCTGTGATATAGGCCAGTCGATAGCCAATCTGGAGGGGTAATCAGGTGTGGAGGTTCCTCTGATTAATATTTAGTTAGTCCCCCTCTTTCTTTGTCTCCCTCATAGTTCGTCTTAGTCAAATCCTCTTTCTTAAATCAACTTGAAGTTGTTCTTCCTTTCTAACATCCTTCTCTCTGTTTGTCTCACTGGAGAGACTCCCATGTCACCACTGCTACTGATGGAACAGGTCAGGCACGAAATTCCGAAAATTGTTGTTTTAAAAATGCTGACTGCCGTCGGACCAGATTGTATGGTGAATTACGGACACTTTCTCTCTGATCATTTGATCTGAGAAAAACATTCATTGAGTACTTAGACAGAATCAAGCCTTGATATTAATGTTTTTTCCATAGACTCAGACTACTTGGGTTGATATCCAAATTCAAAAACACAGTGCTACAGTATTTGTGGTCGTAATCTTTATTTGTGTGTACATTGTGTACCAAGGAGGTGTGCCAATTTACTAGTAATGTGAAAATACAGTTAGGTCCGGAAATATTTGGGCACTGACACAATTTTCATAATTTTGGCCCTGTACGCCACCACAATGGATTTAAAACAAAATAACTGAGATGCAATTGAAGTGCAGACTTTAAGCTGTAATTCAAGGGGATGAACAAAAATACCATATGAAATTTTTAGGAATTGTCTTACACGGTCCCTCTATTTCAGGGGCTCAAATGTAATTGTACAAATTTACACAATCATATATAAAATGTAAATCTTTAATACTTTGTTGAGAATCTTTTGCAGGCAATGACTGCTTTAAGTGTGGAACACATGGACATTACCAAACTTTAGGATTCCACCGTTGTGATGCCTTGCCAGGCCTTTACTACAACTGCCTTCAGTGGTTGTTTGTTCGTAGGTCTTTCTGCCTAATGTTTTGTTTTCAGCAAGTGAAATTGCTTTCACAGCATGTTTCGGATCATTGTCCATCTGTAAAGTGAAGTGCCATCCAATCAACTTAGTTGAATTTGGCTGAATCTCAGCAGATCAATATATCAGCAGACAATTTATCCCTATACAGAATTCACCTGGCTAATGTCTTCTGTCACAACATCAGTAAACACTAGAAACCCAGTGCCATTGAAAGGCATTCATGCTCATGCCATCACACTCCCTCCACCATGTTTTACAGATGGTGTGGTATGCTTTGGGTCATGAGCCGTTCCAAGCCTTCTCCATACTTCTTCCTTACCTTCAGTCTGGTCCAGGTTGATCTTAATTTCTGTTCTAGAACTGGGCTGGCTTTTTAGATGTTTTTTGGCAAAGTCTAATCCTGTCTTTTGATTCTTGAAGCATATGAATGGTTTGCACCTTGTGGTGAACCATCTGTATTTGCTCTTGTGAAGTCTTCTCCTTTTAGCAGACTTTGATATGCCTACCTCCTGGAGAGTGTTCTTTAGTTGGCTGGATGTTGTGAAGGGTTTTATCTTTACCATGGAAATGATCCTACGATCATCCACCACTGTTGTCTTCTGTGGACATCCAGGTCTTTTTGTGTTGCAGGCAGAGCTCACCAGTGTGTTCTTTTTTTCTTAGAATGTACCAAACTGTTAATTTGTTGACTCCTTATGTTCCTGCTATCTCTCTGGATTGTATTTTTTTGCAACCTAAAAATTGCCTGTTTCACTTGCCTTGAGAGCTCATTTGAGCGCATGTTGTGGGTTAACAACAACAGCTTCCAAATGCAAATGCCACATCTAGAATCAACTCCAGACCTTTTACCTGATTCATTGATGAAGAAATAATGAAGTAAAAGCCCACGAAACAGCATTTGAGTCATTGGTCCAATTACATTTGGACCCTTAAAAAAGAGGGGGCTACATATAGAAGGGGTGAAGTACAATATGAGGGTTTTGGTGGTACTCCGGAACCACTGCCGAGTAGAGAACGTAATGCACAGGGACCCAGGACCCGTCTTCAGGTCCGTACCCCTCTCAGTCCACGAGATAGCTGATGCGTCCCCCCTTGGTGCTTGGAGTTCAGGATTGTTTGGATAACATAGGCAGGCCCGCCCTCGACATTGAACAGAGAAGGTGCGCTGCTGCGTGAAACTAGAGGATGGAGCGGAATATACACCACAGGTTTCAGTAGAAAAATATGGAATGATGAGGAGATCCAGTAACGATGGGGTAACTAGAGACTGTAAATAATGGGATTAATACGGTGAGTGATTTTAAAGGGACAGATGAATATGGAGGGGAGGCAGCGCCGGATGTGCAGGGGAGGCGGAGCCGGATGTCTCTTGAAGAGAGCCAGGATGGAATAGTGGCATGGGACGTCAGCGTCGGTCTGCAAAACATTTCTGAGACAGACGCATGATGTAAGTGCCTGTGGGCTGATTCCCATACCTGCTTGTTTTGTTTTAACCAGTCCTCCATGGCTGGCACTGAACTGGGCTCTGTCTCCCAGGGGAACATGGGAAGTTGGTTTCCATGCACACACTGGAACTGAGTGTGACGCAGTGCGGAATGGACAAGAGAGTTTTGAGCATATTTAACCCATGCAAGATAATGTTTCCAATCACATGGTGTTCATGCGTATTGTTGGCGGAGGTCCTATGTCTTGGTTTAGGCATTCCAACTGCCTGTGGGTATGGGGATTGTAACCAGAAGACAGTCTGATGGTGACCCCCAGTAGGTCACAAAAGGCACGCCACACCCTGGACACTACCTGGAGTCCCCGTTCCGAGACAGTGTCTTCCGGATCGGGGAATAGACCAAACACCCGTTGGAACAGCCATTTCGCCATTTCCAAGACTCTAGGCAGACGAGGCAGAGGGATAAGACAGCAAATCCATTTGGGACAATAATTCGTAATGGTTGAAGCTTACCCAAAGGGTGTTGACGAGGTTTCTCGGATTGTGCACAGACAAGCGGGGATGGACAGAATCCTGCACATCAGAGAACAGGGAAGACCACCAGAATTCTAGTGAAATTGGTTCAATGGTCTGAGTGATTCCAGGGTGACCAGACCCAAGGGAGGTGTGACACCATTGCATGAGATGCAGCATCATGATTGCTGGGGCATACTTTTTCCCAGCTGGAGTCTCCGTGGGTGTTGGACTGGAGAGTATGGCTTCTTGAATGGCCGTCGAATTCTGGAACGATCTTATGCACTTTTCCAGGGGGGCCGTCGTATTTGCTTGGCATGGCTAAGAACGAGCATATGCAAGCGAAGACTGGAACAGGCATCGGCGAGTTTGAGAAGGCTGACGGAGTATGTTGCAGATATCATCAAGGCGCTCCTCCTGTTGTGTAAGGAGGAGGTGTAGCTCTGCTGAATCCATCTTGTTCTTGGTGAGGTATTCTCTAATGAATACGACACAGGAAGGCAGAGTGTAGGCTTTAAGCATAGAGCACTACATGTTTATGTTTTCCCCAAAAACACAAGTGACCAACAAAAAGAATGGCGAACAGCAGCTGGGGTTAAGTGCACGACGAGGACGGTTCAAAACAGGCTCCTCGGGGCAGGGCGGAAGTCGTACAATGCTAGAAAAAGCCCTTCATCAGTGATAAGCAAAGAAGAGCCAGGCTGACCCAGCTTTGCCCTATACTTTATCGTCTAATCGTTAGACGGAGACCTGGAAAGGCCTACACGCCACAGTGTCTTGTACACACTGTAAAATTTGGTGGAGGATTGGTGATGATCTGGGGATGCTTCAGCAAGGCTGGAATCGGGCAGATTTGTCTTTGTGAAGGACGCATGAACCTAGCCAAGTGCAAGGTTATCCTGGAGGAACACGTGCTTCCTTCTAATCTGACAATGTTCCCCAACTCTGAGGCTTTTTCCAGCAGGACAATGCTCCATGCCACACAGCCTGGATGGAGGACCACCAGAGGTTTTCCAGAGCTGTATATTTGGGTGATGTGCTTTCAAATGTCTGAAAGCACATCATGAAAAAAACATGGAGAATCTCTCTTTCCAAAATCCTCCTATCCAACTATCATAGTGATATTTGACTATTGTTACAAAGGTAATTTCATCTAGTCTTTATTTTAATCCAAAATAAAGAGTATTTTTTGTTATGTTTTATCTCTTTCTATTTAATCAGTTATCATCTTGTCACCTGCCACTGAAAAATTGGTATTTAAGTAATATTTTTGTCACTATTTTTGTTGATAAAATGTACACTTGTGATGCTGGGAAGACTGGTTGGCAGTGAAAACGATCTGCTACGAGCGACTGTCAGCGGCAGTGTTTTGTCTGTGGTGGTGCTGATGACAGCTGATTCTCTCTGGCCTGACTAAATAAGGACGTTATATTTGGGTGTATTACGTGAGCTTCTTCAGACAACACTATTGCTGTGCTTTTGAGCACTACTTGCATATTTTTTTTTACTCATGTCAACCATCATCTATCAAAACATAATTATTAGCAATTCTGGAAGCATAATATTGGCGTAATCTACATAAAATACGAAGTGGCCATTATTGCTAGATTCAGGGATTTTGTGACTATTTTGCCTACTTGTGGTAGGGGAAGGGGAACGAAGATCTGTTATGAAGCCTAGTTCACGGGCTTCCTTTACCTGGCAGTCAAAACTCCTGGGCTCTCAACGGGCGGAGGTCTCTCTCCTCAAAGTTTTTTGCCCAGTTAATTCTTTGCTATGCAGGGCCAGGCCCTAGGGGTGTTGGGGCCCTCTGCCTCAAGGTTGGTGCAGGGGTTTCCCAGCCGCCAGTGCTGCCATGTCTTTGCCTCGTCACTGCATCGCTAAGGTTACCCCACGGATGGCATTATCTGTGCAAGAGCTGAAAGGAAACTGTAAACCAATGCCAAGCAGTGAAACACAGTTGACGGACTGTAAAGTAGACATTAAATAACATATGTGTGTTTGTATACACCAGAATCTGTTTTTTGTGTTATCATTTCCACTGCAAATGAAGGCTATATAGTTAATGTTTATCTCTGTATACCTTTGCTTTCCAAGCATTCTCCAATCCCATATTTCACTAGGACAGTATCAAAGGGACCAGGAAAGATTTAGAAGCGAGACAGGAAGGAAGAGCGAAGAGAAGTGGGGCAGTGGAAAAGAGGGATGACACCAGTATAAATATTTACAGACCATGGCTGAGGATACTTTTTTTGTCTCCTTGGTAAAGATCCCAATGCTTCTGCCTATGTACGGCGTGTGATCTGAGCTTGTGTGTCGTTACCTCTGCTCTACCAGTGTCATTCATATAGAAACTACCCCAGCTGCTTGCTGTAGCTAACTATCTCTGGTTCATCTGTCAGGCTACCCAGAGCAGTTTTGTGATAGCAAAATGAGGAGGAAGAGGGAGAAAAGGAGGAAGAGGAAGAAGAAGAGGGATGAGAGAAATGAAAAAGGATTTGAGGTGGAGGGAGATGGAGAGCCACAGCCAGAGAGGGGAAACGATATACACAAATATTTGTTGTGCCGAGTGTGTATAGTTTTTTGATGATAAGTGCCTACACAATATGTAAATATTTATGATTTGTAATCTACAGCAGCACTGTGACAATAGGTATGAAAACAAAGGAAAATTGACATTGACTGTGCTTATGTCAGTTTGGCAAATATTCTAGCATACATTTTTGAATCTTCAATAAGCTCTGAAATCACATAGCTGTGGGTTGTAATGTGCCTAAACCTATGAGTTCTTGACAGAAACATAAATCCAGAAAGATCAATCCAGAAAGATAAATCCATAATTTCAGAGCCTTCTTAATCCAAATGCTGACCATTGCTGTCACTGCTGGACCGTGGAAATCTCCAGTAAATATTAGAGCTCTTCTTTTGAACACCGGTGACTCCTTGTAAAATGGAGAGGGTATTTTGCCAGTAGAATGGTGTTCTCGAACTGAGCAACGTTGCCTGCTTTAAAGGGGACAAGGAGAGCGATAATTACCCCAACAGATGCCATAGCTTGGCTTCAGTACACAACACTTGCTTCAGGCTCTGGAAGGCTCTGCTGAGGCTGACCAGGGGATCGTGTTGGCCGTGGATTTCTTTATTAGGGCGTGAGAGGTTGGCTATAGTGGCCTAACCTGGGATGAACCTGCTCCTTCGCCTGTGGGCTTTGCCTGTCAACGTATAGCCCTGTTCTTGTCTTCCTGAAGCCTGAACTTTCTCCATCAGCATAGGTGTCACAGAAAACTAGCCCACTCATCCGGTGGCTAGCACTCGCGGGTCACTGTACGTTCCCAGGCTGTGAGTCAGGCCTCAATGTCATCTTTGCTGGACAGCCATGGATAAACAGTGTGGGCAGCTATCCTTTATGGTCTGGTCGTGGTTGGCTCCATGTCTGCTGATTCTTGAAACAGGAGTTCCAAACTCTGCCTCTGGGCGACGGCACAAGCAGCCAGTTCTTTTAACAGATCTCCCTCCCCTTCCCTGTTTCTGTAAAATGAGAAACCACACTTGTCGCTCTTTTAAGCATGCGACCCCCAAAGGTGCCCTGGGTTTTGTCTGACTGCCCGTTACTAGTCAAGCCGGGCCGCTGCTGGAACATAAGCTCCTCACTGCTGAAGACTTCAGTTTAACTACTCTAAAACTGGGAGGTTGGTTCTATATTGTGTATGTTTTGAAAACTAAATAAAGATTATGCTGTTGTCCCCCATGAGACAATACCCTGGGGAGCGAGCTCTAGTATTAGTAGTAGTTGATAAGTAACTAGTTGCTATTGCGCTTCCATATAAGCATATCATCATCATGTACAATAAATTACATTAACATTTTAGGTAGAAGAAGTGTAGTATTTTTAAGAGTCTTTAGATCTTTATTTTATAAACAGGGTAACACTTTATTTAGGGTAAAAATTTTTGTCTACAACATGCTCTAGATAGATTATCTACTGACTATCATTAACATTTTAACTAACGATCTGCTAACCCCAACCTTTATCTTAACCCTAACCTTAGCCTTATGCAATACCTTATTCCAAACCTAACCCTATTCTTAGCAAGCAGTTTCTAATCAACAGATATTTTGGTAAACATTAGTTGATAGTCTAACTATCAATAAATGAGGTCTACAGATTAATCATCTTATTTTTCTACTATGTGCTTGGATAACAATAATCATTTCACTTCCATTTTTTTAATTCAGGGTTGATGACATGGTTCATGGTTTTGTCCTTCAGCCGAGCAATCAAGAAAAAGTTTCAAAGGCTACAGAAATATGCTAGCTCTCCCCATTACAATAATGTTGTAGTCTGTGTTGCTTTTTCTTGATACCTCAGCTGAAGGACAAAACCATGAAACAAATCATCAATACTTTCCTCATTCTTAAATCATAATTTTCCTTTATCAATGCATTATGATGATTAGAAGTGTTCAAAAAAACTTTCTATTCACTCAGAAAGACAATGACATCAGTCACCATTCGGTTCCGATTAGGCAATAAACAAACAGCAATACATTGAATAAGTTCACTCTGCCAGGAATTTGGGATACTTCTATTTAGGGGACTTGATATTTAAAGTTTTTATTTTTAAATGGTTAAACAGATATGAAAAGACCTCAAAATGAAATGTGATGTTTAGTCTTCAAATATCAAATAGATCTAAAATGCTGGTGTTAAGAGACAAATGGGAAATGTCAACTTCCCTGTCTTCCGTCATGCTTTGCAATGGTCCCAGCCTGGCATTCCGTTCCATGTTTTCTGTGTGCCCTTGACTTTTTATGTACTTGTTTGGTCTTTCCTGTTCTCGTTACAGTTAATCGGTCTATTCCTTTCACCTGTGTTTTGCCCCCACCTGTTTCTGTTCTCCTTGTTATTCTGTTTATTTAGTTAAGCCATTTTCTCCCTGTCCTGGTTGGTCATTGTATGTGTGTGTATTCTGTTGTTGGTGTCACGTTTCTGGTTCTATTTTGTGGTGCACGGCACTCGGTTTTGTTTTTCTTTTGTTTCCATTAAAGTTACTCCTTGCACCCTGCGCCTGCCTCCATCTCCCTCCATGGACACTTGCATACATAAGGAGTTTATACCCAATAATCAGTTCCAGTACACAACCTGTCTCGTTTCCTCAAAATACAATTTGATTGCAGAGAGGAACATGCCAAAGGCTGCTAATATTGAACAAAAATCGATATGGTTTTCAGTCATGTGTTTTAGTGTTTGTATTTTACTACCGTCATGATATACTTGTAGAGTGGTAAGACATGCTGAATCCTCCCTGACCAGTTTGATGAATGGACTCTTTGGTCAACCCTTGGTATTGTAGGGCTTGGTGATGGCATGAAAGGAAGTAATTTCTTTCTCTCTTGCCTCCATTTCTCTCTTTTTATTCTTTCCATTTCCCCTATTGACCACTATAACTTAGTGCCTTCTATCACTAAATGTGATTTCAGGAATGAATGTAGAGCTATATATTCCGCTTGAACATTCTGAGTGAACAATATTGTACACAGGGTTACAAGCAAACCGAGAGCTATCTGTGTACCAAACACAGAGGAATTGGAGACAAATGTATCCACTAAGCATCTGAAAGTGGATCCTGAGGGTAAAACTGGAAGAGTGCATGTCATAGAGGAGTGAGAGAAGAAAAGATTGAAACCTTGGAGCAAAAAAATAAAGAACATATCTCTGTCTCGCCAATCGAATTTCACCACTCTCACAAACCAGATAAGCTGTGTACCTTTGACAATACAAACTACATCCCTGTATTTGTTCAGCTCCTCATGGTGACCATAAACTAACATAAATGTTTTCCGCTCCTCATGGTGTCCATAAACTCACATAAATGTTCAGCTGATGGATTTCTGGGCCTCTGAGATATCTAAGGTGGTTTAATGGTTTACACAAGTCCCTGCGTGACCAGTCTAAACACTGTGGTTGGAACCTGTGCTTTAGCCCTTAACTGTTTGTACATGGTCGTAGGTGTGAAGGTTAGCGTCTGACTAGCTTCTGCAGTTGCAAATTATACGGTTGCACTCAGATAATCGTCCTTAGATATGACTCAAGAGTCAAGTTTACACTGGTGCTAAACAGCAGACCACCTTATGTAAAACCTTCATTATTACAAATTAATCCATCCATGCTCCTTCACTGACAATAGACAAAGACCACTAGTAACTGTTTAATACCACTAATTGCACAAGCAACAAATTCAGCACACACCATTCACACACACACCGACACACACACACGCACACACTCACGCGCACGCGCATGCACACAAACACACACACTTTTAGTGTCCGCACAATGCAGGTAGGACTGAAAATAGGCTAAGAAGAGGAGGACCTCAGTCCAGCCCAAAGTAGGCAGGAATATGCTAGCCATGGCAACCCCCAGAAATGGTTGTGCTCACATCTTTTTGGAATGCAAAGGTAAAGTTGACCAACCGTGTGTTAAGAATACAATAAGTGCATTGGATTCCTGGCATGAAAAACACAAATCTTTAGAACTATCCAGCAACTGTTTTCTCATCAGGCAGAACATCTTGTGACATCACAACTGTGGCAACTCGTCCTATAAAATCTTTAAAAGCTGTACAGTGTTTCATTATGAATGAGATGAAAAGTCGTCCATCTTCAACCCGTTCTTAATTGATGACAGGCTGTAGGCCTTTGATGTAGAGACTGCAGAAGGAAAGGCATTGAGAGGAGAGAGAGGGCGAGATTAAGAGGTAGCTGGTCCCCATTCTCATTAGTGATTTCTTCCATATACCTCCTCTGCTTTGGAGGGACTGTAGACTCGCAGGAACAAGTTCTGGCAGCCATATGAGGGAAATAACAGGACGGAGACATCTGTGTATAGGAAGCGGTCAAGGGAGAAGTCTTCAAATGTCACCAACTGTCCCCAGGGCCTGGTGACATCCTATGAAAAGTGACTGCTATCGCCTGAGAACTAGACTTCCTGGTTTGATAGAGTTCGGTTTGTTAAAAAGGAAAGATAATTCAACCACACATACACTGTTGTTAGGAACAAGGCTCAAAGCGCAGGATACAAGCGGAGTCGGATACTTCAGTGTGCAAACAACAGAGCAGAAACAGGAACTGACAAAACAGATATTAAGACCATAACTCACAAGACAATACCGTTCAACCAATGAGAAAACCTGGATACGTATACTAACGGCAATCAGGGGAATAGAGTTGTGGTAATTGCAGTGAAATAAGTCTAGGTGTGTGTAAAAACTGGGCGTTGGGCCCCTGCCAAAAAGAGAGGTTAGGGTGGTAATGTGACAACTGTAAAAAAGCAAACGTAATTAATACTGAAACTGAATACTCAAAACATCTACAATAATATTTCTTATCACATCATGTTTTTGAGTAAAGTTAACAAATGTTAACTTTAGGGTTACTGAGTAAATACAATACAGCTTCTTTATTTGTGTTCTGCTAATATATAATTTGTATGTTTTTACAATTCATGATCATTTCATGTTTAAATCTAGCTAAAATGTATTATAGCCTGGTCTATGATTAAGAGTAGTCTGGTCCGGGGGCGTGAAGTTGACCAGAAAGGCCTAATACTGTCCACCCTTGCTGTCTTGCCAGGTGGGCTCTCATTGCCACTGGGATGCCCGCCCTCCAATGCCATTCTGGGGTGGAGTCACTGGCTTGTTGTTGTCTCTCTGTTGCGCACTGGTGCAATTGGGCTGTGCTCTTCTGGCAAGACTCGGCTCTCATTCAGGATGATTGCGGTTGGTGGGTGTCCCTCTGGTTGACCCTCCCCCCCGTTCCCGTTTGTCCTTGTCCATATTGTCATGGCTCCGATCTGGACTAGGTTTAAATAGACTTGCATCGATTAACTATTACAATTTGGACTCTTAATATGTTCACCCGGCACAGCCAAAAGAGGATTGGTCACCACTTTGAGCCTGGTTCCTCTCTAGGTTTCTTTCAATATTTCGGTCTTCTTAGGGAGTTTTTCTTAGCCAGTGAAGTTCAACACTACTGTTGTTTGCTCCCTGGGGTTTGAGGCCGGGTGTTTTGTAAAAGCATTATGTGACAACTTCTGATATAAAAAAGGCTTTAAAAAAATATGATTGATTGATTGATTGTATAAGGTATTAATACTTGATAATATGTCTTAAGACGCACTTTATATGTGTGATATTAATTTATACAGGGCCGGCTCCAGGCATAAGCAACATAAGAGGTTGCTTAGGGCCCACAATTGCTAGGGGCCCCTGACTTATAGGGAAGAGGGGGCCCCAAATTAACTTGAAAAGTTATGAATACTTAAAAGTGCCATGTGTGACTGTTGTAAGAGCACTGGGAATAAATCCTTTTTTACTTCTTGATACTTTTACACAATGCTTAATTCAGCTTTAAAGCGGTTTAATTTGTCTATATGAATGGATATTAAAACCGTTTGGCAAATATGATATACTGCATAAGACATGCCAATTCTCCCAATGACATAGTTTTATCAATATTTTTGGCCTATATAAAGTGAATAACTTTTTCTAGTGTGAATTAATGCAAAATGTTTGAAAAATATCTCATTGTCCTGACCAGATTTGTTCGGTTATACAAATGCTGAGCCGGGGTACGCCTAACCAATAAAACACAGATCTTATATGAAGTGAATCTAAAATCCCTTACTGAATAAATGAATAGTGTAGTATGAAGAAATACACTTTAATGTTATTCCACTATGATCGGAGAGTATTGTGATACGTTGACTAATCCTCTTCATACTGTGTTTAGTCCCACATTTTTGGCTGGTAAAGTGAGAAGTTGAACACTCACAAATGTACAGGCTCTGATTAAAAATATCTGCGTGCAAATTAAGAGGAATTCCCTAAATGTTTTTATTTAAAATGTTTTCAATTATAAATGGCCAACAGTTCAGCTAATTTAACCTTCCTTAGACTGTACATTGTTCAACACTTTTGCATTTTACATTGTGGTGTCTTATTATTTCAGGGATGCAATCCTTCAGGGATTGAATCAAGTCATTGCTGTCCTTTCATATGCTGTTAACATTAGAAAGGCCAAGCAAGTCGTAATGAATGAAATCGCTTTTAAGTGCAAATTTGTCATACATTTACTTTTCCTAAATTACCTTACAAATGTAACACTGTCATTGGTAGATTCTTAATATCACAAACAGTAGTATTGTTAGTCTAGGGTGGCCTATCCTTTTTTATTGTCTTCCCATGATTCTCTCTTCTCAATATACGGTTAACATTTCTGAATACAGTGCAGACCATACATATTTAAAAAGTGAGTTTTGTTGTTTTGGGACTGTACTGCAACATTTTGGAATTGAAATCTGCAATCAAGACAGTCTGCTTTAATTAGTATTTTCATCAATACCGGATGACCCACATCGATATAATATTTTGTCCACCATCCCCTCATCTCTAATTCTCATTGTCTGAGAGTCCTTTTGGCAAACTCCAAGCGAGCTGTCATGTGCCTTTTTTTGAGGAGTGGCTTCCGTCTGGCCACACTAGCATAAAGGCCTTATTTGTGGAGTGCTGTAGAGATTGTTATCCTTCTGGAAAGTTCTCCCATCTCCAAACCCTGGAGCTCTGTCAGAGAGGCCATTGGGTTTTTGGTCACATCCCTGACTAAGGCCCTTCTTGCTTGTTACTTAGTTTGGTTGGTGGGCCAACTCTAGGAAGAGTCTTGGTTCTTAACATCTTTACATTCACAATGATAGAGCCCACTGTGCCATAGCAATGTTTTATAACCTTCCCCCGATCTGTGCTTCAACAATATTTTATCTCCGATGTCTACAGCGAGTTCCTTGGACTTAATGCCTTGTTTTTTGCTCTGACATGCACTGTGATGTGCGTGGACCTTATAAATTATGTCCAATTGAATTTGCTGCAGATAGACTCTGAAATTCAACTGACATCTTAAGGATGGCCAATGGACACAAAATGTATGCAGGCTCATTTTGGAGTATCATGGCATAGGGTCTGAATACTATATACCCATGAGATTAGGTTTCTCATTTTCAGTAAATGCGCATAAATAAATGGGCACATTATGGTTTATTTTGTGCAAATTTAATGCAAAATATATATTTAATCGTTCATGAATTAAGTCTACAAAATAAAATGTGGAAAAAGTGAAGCCGTCTGATTCTTTTGCTGAGCATTGTATCTTTACATCAATGGACAGGGACACAATACCTGGTATAACACTTAGTCTTAAATCAGTGTATAAACAAAGTATTTTTCAAGTCTGCTGTTCTGCTCCTTAATGCAGATTGTGTCTCAATGGGATGTGCAAGGCAAGTTGGAAGAATGTGCAAACAAGGAGGGATCTGGGAATGTGCTCATAATGCAGATGCACTGGGCAAGACGGCACGTTCTGTTACCATGTGTAGGCGCTGAGCATGATAAAATAGTCAATAGACCGTCGCGATGAAAACATCCACATGTTGATGCAAGGTGGAAGCACAGCTTCAGACCCGAGGACGATAAAAGATGTATTGGGGTCTGATTGTGCTCAGATCTTATGAGTGTAAATCCATGAGTCAACTGAGTAGAAACATATGCTCACAGGTCTCTCCTTACAATCCGGTTTGAAGTACAGTTGTGCTCAAAAGTTTGCGTACCGTTGGAGAATTGGTCATTTATGACACGTGCAAAACACGTGTCTTTTATTTCTTATGGGATTCATATTTAACTGTAGGTCATAACAGAATGGCACAATCCTAAAACAAAACATTACAACAAAGAAACAAATGACCTCACACAAAAGTCTGCATACCCTTAGTTCTTAATGCTAAATATTGCCTCCTTTAGTGTCAATGACAGTGTGCCGTCTTTTGTAATAGTTGTCTATGAGGCCCCAAATTCTTGCAGGTGGTATAGCTGCACAATCAGTCATATTTTTAAAATCAGTGCCATCATTTCTGCCAGGGTATGCGAACTTATAAGCACAACTGTACATCTTACTGGGTCATAACGACGGACCCGTTGATCATGAGGAAGCACATTTACAAAATCAAAACAAATGCTACCTGTATGCTCACACAAGCTTTGATGGGAACTATTCAGGGATGTCCTGTATCTATCTCCATGATTTAAACACAAGACCAGGATAAGAATGAATGTTAACGGGAGGTAGAAAAAAGAGCTTCAGCAAGTGATAAGAGGAGTTCAAGCAATGAATATGTTCCAAACAGCCACTCATTCATTCGCAATTTTTTTCTTGGCTTGAGCTAACTTTGTCATGACATGTCATTTAGCAGAGATTGCTATCCAAAGTAACTAACAGTTTTGTGCAGGCCCGCTGCAGCAGTGCAGCACTTAGCCCTGGCATCGTGATGGCCGTAATCCATCCACGGTGCTAAATGGAAAACAATACGTACATGTATATAATGATTGATATTCCAATTAGCTACTTATGAATTATGATGTGCAGTCAATAAGGATGCAAGTCCTTTACATGTTTTGTATTGAATTAATATAACATGATATACCATTAAAAATAACTAAATACAGGTAAGGGATTCACTAAGTTATTACTTATGATTATTTGTATTACTCGAGGCGTAGACTGCTGTTGAGCTAATGTCACAAACCATAAAATTATTATGTAATGAAATTTCCAGCCTTTATATTACAATATTTCTGTTCATACAGTGTTTAATAATCAGGAATCCTCTGTACAATCTATCAAGAGGCAGGCAGGATCCCACTTCAGTGCTTTTCCCAAGATGAAGTACACCAGCACTAGATAGTTGGCTGCCAGGATACTCCCGGAAAAAGTAGAATAATTACTCATAATTGTGATGATGGTCTGAACTCTACCATTAGGAAATACAACTGCAGGCCAATTCTGCCATCACAAGGGAAATAGAAATCTAGTCATTTGGAATTTGGAAGTATACCATAATATTATCTGAGAGGGGCAAATATATAGCTATTTTTCATTGTGGTAGAATATCGACATTTTCAAGTAATTGTAGTTGGAATGTTTCCACAGTTTCTACCCCAGTGTAATGATATGTCATTGTGCCAGCTCTGGAAATAAACGAACACTGACACAGCTAACGTTAATAGCTAGTAGGCCTTATTAGCTTAATTCAATAATAATAACAACGTTACACATCAGCACTAATAAGAAATCATGCCAATAAAACACACCAAAACCTATGTGAATGATCTATCAATTTTGGCACATTTGAGGTCTTTTCCACAAGGTGTGTTATATCCTGGATACTACTGAAGAACGTTTCCATCATGCCTGGGTCCATGTGAGGTTTGAAACTCACACCACACAATCGCTGCCTTCGCTGGAATAGGAAATATTTATATATGTGCCTGTTCTTTTTAGCTACATTACTTCTGTGTATCCATGGATGTTTATACATAGTGTAAGAATACAGTTGTTTGTATAGTGGTTATTTCAGTATGAACCTACTCGGTTGAAAATCAATGGAGAGAGAGTATCTTATAAAGCACTGCATGATGTCTAGATTACTTGTTCAGTCAATCTCACTGTAAAGATAGTTTCTAGCTGGTATAAACCTTGAACGGCGTGTCTTCCTATCACAGATCACATCGCCACGACAACCCTGAATCCATAAGGTCAATATAAAAATTGTACATTCATGAGGTTGGCAGACTGTGACCTGCTGAGAGAGAATCTAAACACAGATGTTTCTGTTGTTCTCATTATCTAGGCACATTTAACTTCCAATGAAAAATACATTTACCCTCATGTGCAAACCTCCGTGGGCAGCTGCCTTGATGGCAGCCGACTACAATGTTGCCAGAAGACTAAAATGTTGCTGGTAATTTCCGCTATTGGCAGCAGCGGCATTGTTCCTCGTTTATCACGGGGGAGAAAAGTGCCGTACTCTGCCAACATTAATTGAATAAATTGAACACGTACAGTAGCTACCTCGGAGGGAAATCCTTGAAGATGTTTAATTCTGAATGAAAAATGTAGAGGGCCTCTAAAACTCTGACTGGGGGACCAGCTCTATCCTATGAAGATGGTTGTTCATGAAGGGACTTTGTCTCTAAGCAGGGCTGGGTCCTCGTACTTTACAGATGTGCAGGTGAGAACAGTTTTGTCCGTAGGGAGATTGGAACTCTTAGGGTGTCTTCCTCCAGTGATTCCGGTATGATGATTATTTCTGTTTTACATCTGAGTCGGCTCTTCAGACCCTGTGTTTTAGCTTTAGGTATTGTTATCGCAGCTCAGTTTCATCTAGTGTGTCAACTTGGGTTAAAGTTCATTTAGCATCATTTTGAGATCCACAACTCTGCCAGTGGTGAACTCAGGCAGTCTGTAACACAGCCCTGTGCATCTAGCACTTTCTTAGAGCAGGGATCACAAGAAAAAGGCATGAAATTACTCTCACAAACTTTGTGCCAATAGTCCAAAGTCAACACTTTATTAGGCTTTGCATTACTTTTTTTGTCACATTCTCATGCATAATTCAGCCAGCGGGTCAAGTGAAGGATAAACAACTACTTAAAATCAACAAGCCTGCTTGTGCATCTAATTTGCAAACATTTCACTTAGAAAATTATCTCACAGAAAAAAAACGCCCATCAAATGAATTCTCTTTTCTTTTTCTGGTGTGTATGAGACATCCCCAATCAATAAGTTATGTAAGATCCCCCCAAAATCCTTGGGAATCCATTTCAGCAAGAATGGGTTTGACAGATCAATACAAAGGTATCTGTGGTAACATAAAATGAAGGGGAATAAATAATCCAAAGTGGGAAAGAATCCCAAAGTAAAATTAAAGCAATCATTCCAGAGAGAAACCCTGAAAAGTGCCTGGATTTTATAGCCCTCACACATAGGAACTAAATTGTATTCCCGAAAGAACACCTGTAGAGGGAGAATTACGCAAAGCTAAAAGCTAGGTTGAGTTCATAAAGTTTACATTTTCTGGATTGTTCAGTTGAATGTTGCTGTGCTGTAATGACCAACCAGTTGAGAATCAGGGAGGTGTTGTTGTTATGGATAGGGTTTGCTGAAAGCATGGCAATTGCTTTTTAACTATATGCATGGCAACTGCTCTGAAGCTATATAGATAATGAATGGCCAACAAATTTCTGACATATGTCGCACTGAGAGAGATCAATGAGTATTTGGTTAATTGAAATAGTTTGAGCATCCTATGGACGATGGCAAAATAATGTGTTATTGGTTGGTTTCAATGTATTGGTCACAACTGGATGTTATCTTCTTGTGACATGCAGGACAGTGTTGTGAAAAAACCTTTTTAGTTTTTGTCACTGAATGTTCAGATCTTCACCCTAAGATGTATTATTTAATAAAGGGAAACTGAATGAACAAATTTCACAAGATATGTACACATATTTCATGAACAAAGTTATGCAACACCCATGTTCCCCTGTGAAAACACGATTTTCCCTTAAACCAAACGCAATGACTGCAACCAAATGCTTCCTCTAGCTGTCTCTCACATTACCGCAAACCACTTTTGGCCCATTCTTATGATCAGAACAGGAGGTGATTTTGATAACACATTTTAATTACTTTCTTTCTTCCCCTAAAACCACTGATCTCTACTTAGAACTTAGTTAGATGATAATGGCCCCATCCAACATGGCACAAATCCACTGTTTATTCAGCTCACTGACAAACTTCTGTTAATATCCGTTATTCCTGATTTCTGTGTGTTTGTGTGTGTGTGTTCCAGGGTGTCGTACAGAGTGGGATGAGATCAGGTGCTGGTATGGGGTAGAAGTCGGCCAGGTCGTTAACGTCTCCTGCTCAGACGTCTCCCAGCTCTTTGTCAACGGTAATGTTGTCTCACATCTTCCAAGCGCAGCCCTTTGCCAGTGGTAATGTTGTCTCATCCTCCCCACTCAGCTCTTTGCCAGTGGTAATGTTGTCTCATCCTTCCCACTCAGCTCTTTGCCAGTGGTAATGTTGTCTCATCCTCCCCACTCAGCTGTTTGCCAGTGGTAATGTTGTCTCATCCTTCCCACTCAGCCCTTTGCCAGTGGTAATGTTGTCTCATCCTCCCCACTCAGCTGTTTGCCAGTGGTAATGTTGTCTCATCCTCCCCACTCAGCTCTTTGCCAGTGGTAATGTTGTCTCACATCCTCCCCGCTCAGCTCTTTGCCAGTGGTAATGTTGTCTCACATCCTCCCCACTCAGCTCTTTGCCAG
>JACXGJ010006380.1:0-34646 GCA_016801105.1 Esox niger | reverse complement strand
ACTCATTGCACCTGTTGTCCCGTTTAGCGCACCTGATCATCATTTAGTCATTCCCCTCAGTATATATGTTCCCTCTGCTCCCATTGTCTTTGTGTGTTATTGTTTCTACTCAGAACTATGTCAGACACATTAAAATATATAAACTTACCAACTCCGCAGTCCGCTCCATCTCTCCAGTCTTCCGCACGTCCTGACAAACGTTGAAATGTTGACAAGAGTTCTCACAAAATTGAAAAATGGCTTGCACATAAAGTTTTAAAGATCATCAAAGCAACGTTGGGTGTGATTCTGGAAAACATTGTTGCAGCTATTCTCCACAATGCACACATCGGATGTGAATTGAACCACTCAAGCCAGAGATTGCATTCTTGTCTCGATCCGCCGGATTACTTTTTTAGACCCATTATGATGACATTGTGGAGACAGTTTTAACACCTCGACTGAAACATGTTGGTCAAGGCTTTGAACGCATCGCGGCTTCATGCACTGCTGACCCATGTTCACATGGCCGCAGAGAACTTTCTGCATGAGCTCAAGTTGGTGCAAAACATTACACAGACTGAGTGAGAACAGGGATGAATACATGGTTACATTTAATGAGGAGGTGTGATGAAAACAAAGAATCTGGTGTCTAAGAATGGGTAACATCAGTTCTCGTGTTTACATGTATCTAAACAAATCCTATGTGGGTTTAGCGATTAATCAGTTAATGCACAGAGCTATCAAGAGTGGTACTGATGTTGGTAGGCCTTTTAATAACCAAGACCATGTCAGTATAAAACGTTTTAATAATCTGAACATGCATTTGGAAACGGACAAGAACACATCTGATGATTGGCCACGGTGGTTGTCAAACGGTGTTGAATCAAAAGATCTAAACAGCTTCATGTATATACTTGTAACATTTTCAACTGTTGATAACAAAGACTTTAACATTGGGGACCTGTTATGTTGGTCTACATATTTAACAGATGTCTGTGTAGTAAAATTGTTGAGTAGTGATGCTGTGGATGTAGAAAGCACAATCCCCTCCAAAAGTATTGGAACGATAAGGTTGAGACAAGAGTTTAAAACATGAACATAAACAGTAGATGAACAAGAACTTACCACCAATGGATTGCTGAGCAATATACTATGTAAAGAACTGTATCCAGGCAATCTTTCGCATTAAGCCTATGAACAGAACTTAGTTGTCACATATTGGTAATATAATACACCCCTTCTGCCTAATTGTTTAAATATATTACATCACCATTTATTATTCAGAGGCAATTTAAGTATGAATATTGAAGAATTACTGACCAACAATCAAATAATTGTATTAAATATGGAAGTGCATTAAATGCATGCCAAACACATATGTCGCATGAGAAAAACAGTAAATGTTCTATAGAGGATAAAAAAGGCCAATATTAACTATTATGATCTCACCCTGTGATCTCACCCTGTGGAGTCAAAATGATCACAAGAACGATGAGCAAGAATCCCAGAACCACACGGGGGGACCTAGTGAATGACCTGCAGAGAGCTGGGACCAAATTAACAAAGCCTACCATCAGTAATACACTACACCGCACACTACACTCAAATCCTGCATTGACAGACGTGTCCCCCTGCTTAAGCCAGTACATGTCCAGGCCCGTCTGAGGTTTGCTAGAGAGCATTTGGATGATCCAGAAGAGGATTGGGAGAATGTCATATGGTCAGATGAAACCAAAATAGAACTTTTTGGTAAAAACTCAACTTGTTGTGTTGGGAGGAAAAAGAATGCTGAGTTACATCCAAAGAAGAAAATACCTACTGTGAAGCATGGGGGTGGAAACATCATGCTTTGGGGCTGTTTTTCTGCAAAGGGACCAGGACGACTGATCCGTGTAAAGGAAAGAATGAATGTGGCCATGTATTGGGAGATTTTGAGTGAAAGCCACCTTCCATCAGCAAGGGCATTGAAGATGAAACGTGGCTGGGTCTTTCATTCAGCATGACAATGATCCCAAACACACCGCCCGTGCAACAAAGGAGTGGCTTCGTAAGAAGCATTTCAATGTCCTGAAGTGGCCTAGCCAGTCACCAGTTCTCACCCCATAGAAAATCTTTGGAGGGAGTTGAAAGTCTGTGTCGCCCAGCGACAGCCCCAAAACATCATTGCTCTAGAGGAGATCTGCATGGAGGAATGGGCCAAAATACCAGCAACAGTGTGTGAAAACCTTGTGAAAACTTACAGAAAACGTTTGACCTTTGTCATTGCCAACAAAGGGTATATGACAAAGTATTCAGATGAACTTTTGTTATTGACCAAATACTTATTTTCCACCATAATTTACCAATAAATTAATTTAAAATCCTACAATGTGATTTTCTGGATTTTTTCTCATTTTGTCCCTCATAGTTGAGTGTGCCTATGATGAAAATTACAGGCCTCTCATTTTTTCAGTGGGAGAACTTGCACAGTGGGTGGCTGACTAAATACCTTTTTGTCCCACTTTACAGAATATAATGTAGATTTTCTGACTAAAGAAAGAAATCAACAATCATAAATATGCAGTTAAAAATATATAACCCTTGTATTGTAAATTGGTTCGGTTAGGGCTTGAACCAACATTTTCTTCAAGCAGCTAGCGGTCATACATCTTCCAATCACCTCTCCCTCCCTGAATGTTTATATGCTTACTCAAGGCCACACCAAGAACTTTCAGCTGGGGAATTTGAAACGGCAACATTTCGGTTACCAGCCCAAGACTAAATGAAAGGCAACCGCTCAGTTACCCTACATGGACTGGATGATGTGAACAGAGATCTTCTTTTACGGGTAGATGCATCCATAGTTTCCACCACTTTAGAGATATTAACTCTTTTTCAGACCCAGTACTGGTTGTCTGCCGCATCAGAGCTCTGAATACACCGACAGATATGGTCACCGATGGAATGCGCAGGAAGAGTAAAGAGTTTTGACTAATTAATACAAATGAATAGAATATTCTCATTTGCCAAGTAGATTGTTATTGAACCTGTTATTTTTCCTGGTAAGTTAACTGAGAACATTCTCATTCAGAACAATAACCTCATTCCAAAGATGGGCCTCATTCAGAATGGGAAAATTGGAGACAGGGGATGATTAGATTCAAATGTTTTGAGGCCCATATTTAATATTTTACCATGACCTGGTTAAAAAACCATACTCATACTATCAGTGCCATGGGATCTGTTGTGACCAATCAGGTTTCCTGTTTAACATCCCATCCAAAAAACAACGTCTGGTCTCCATAATAAGGCCCTACCCTGCTTAGCTCGAGAGGCAAGCAAGCAATGGGATACAGAGAACTTTTAGACAGTGGTGATGTCATATCAGATGATTCCATGATTCTCAATACCCAATTTTATACTACGGTAAAAAACGAAAACTAAACAATTAATCCCATATACTCCTTTAATAGAAACATTTCAACATGACAACAACAGTGTCATGTAGCCTCTGGCTGAAATGTTGATTTCAGTTATCAGCTTAATAACTCAGAAAACAGCAGAACACACGCACGAGTGCACAAGTTAAATGTAGCCTAATTGAATGAAATTTTTTTATCGGTCTTCCCCAACGCAGAGCATATTATTGAATTCACCTTTTGCTTGTTGTCAGATAATGATAGGGTCTGAAGAGAATCATTATCATTTTTAAAGGTGTGTTTACGTAAGTATGTGTATTAACGTCAGTGATTGAAATCCTAATTATTTAACATTTATAATGTTTATGATCATTAGACTATTACTATTGTTTGTATCATTAGACTAATACAAACAATAGTTTTCCATATTTTCATTTATCTGGAAAATACCCTCCCAATTCTTACTGTAAAAATATGTTTGATTTTGCTAGGCCATGGGCATATAGCCTACGTGCCCATGTCTTGGTAAATTACATCTTAGATGTTGTACCTGTGTACCTTTAAAGGTGCAATTGATAAGTTTAGCCCTTAGAAATGGAATTGTAGAAACAAATATGAACAGAGAAATTACTATTGAGAACTGATTATCTACAGAAGCTTGAACACAAAACACCCTTTCTACAAAAGGCATCATTTTAATAGCTAAATCATTGGTTATAAAGCTCATGTCACCAGAATGATTAAAGGTGAACTAACCCTATCTAAGACAGAGGCCCTTTTAGCAGTTATTTTTGACAAAATAATAATGGCAGCATTGCATTCCATTAAATATGTGCTTATATTAGCAAGTCATTGTACAAAAGAAAACAGGCAATGTACTTAGCTACATGAGCATAGAAAGCATGACATCATCCTTAAAAGGTCATTATTATTGGCCAAACCGTATTTTATGATGTTCATGTCACCAGAATGATTTTAGATGGCCTAACTTTAGCTTAAACTGAGGTAAGTTAAACAAATTTCCATTAGCTAACGTTACTAGCTAGCTAACGTTACTACACTGAACAAAATTATAAACACAACACATTTGAGTTGCCTTTTATTGTGGCCAGCCCAAGGCACACCTGTGCAATACTCACGCTGTCTGATCAGCATCTTGATATGCCACACCTGTGAGGTGGATGGATGGATTATCTTGGCAAAGGAGAAGTGCTCACTAACACAGATGTAGACAGATTTGTGAACATTATTTGAGAGAAATAGGCCTTTTGTTTACATAGAGTCTTAGCTCTTTGAATTCAACTCATGATATATGGGGGCAAAACAAAAGTGTTGTGTTTATAATTTTGTTCAGTGTAGTTAGCTAACGTCATTAGCATTTATCCCTAAAGATACCGTTGTTAGCCACTTTTTATGACTCTGCTAGCTAGAGTCATAAACCACTCCAGGGTTTTGCCGGATAGGCAGGAGACGAGCGAGGAGATCTTCTGAGCATCGGTTGGCGCAGGATGTATCGCCTGGAGTGCGATGTCCACCTGCAGCAGGAAACCCTGGCAGCGGTCCACCGCCCCGTTGTACTCCCGGGGAAGCGGGATATGCATCGCTCCGGCTTCGGATGGTACAGGCTGGGGAGGCGGTAAAACGGCCGGTGTTGCGGGAGCGGACTGGGCCAACTCTAGGCGCTGAACAGCCTGTACGAGGCCGGTCATCGTGGCGCCTAGGTTGGCCAGGATGGTGGAATGGTTCCGTATAACCTCTGCAACACCGGTCTCTTTTTCGGCTCTGTGCTCCATCCTTGAGCGTTTTCTTTTTGGGTATATTATTCTGTCAGCTCGTGGTGGCAAACCAGGAAGAGCGGATAGCGGAGTCGTTAGTTCAGTAATATTTAATGAGAGCTCGACAATGCTCATGGCATTGAGACACTAATACGCAAAGACAAAGGGAGCAGAGTGAACATATATACTGAGGGGAATGACTGTAGATGATGATCAGGTGCGCTAAACGAGATAACAGGTGTGATGAGTTGATGAGATGGGCAATGGTGTCAGAAGGCGGTGACATCGAGCGCTGGAGCCCACCTCTTGCAGGGGGAGGATGGGCAGCAGATGGCGTAGATGTCACAGTATGATTGTTATTTTCTGATATTTCCATGCCTTTATTGTCATATTACAGTGTTTTAGGCTGAAATAAATTAATAAAATAAATAACAGAAGGTCATAAATATAGGCACCACAATAAATGTCTGTTCCTCTACCTAGATATATACTATTATACAATTATTTAGAAAGAAAAAAACATTCCTCCGGTTATACCGCAATACACATAAGAGCCAGTAGATGGAAGTACGAGATCGGCATTGCGGTTGGGACAGTATTATTTATAATATCTTTCAATTGACCGACTTTTTCCAAACAATAACATACGCATTGCATCCATATACTGTTTCCATACAAATAATCATATTCTAAATGCTCTTGCCCATTCAAATCTATAATGTCATATACGGTCATGGTGTCTTAGATGAAAGTCGCTGCCCTGCAGGGGGAGATTGCAGATCTTCTGGAGAGGGAGGCGGTGTCCGTGGTCCTGTTGGGACAGAGGGAACAGAGGCTGTATTCCGCCTACTTCCTGGTGCCCAAAGAGACGGGCGGCATGAGGCCGATTTTGTACCTGCGTGTGTTGAACACATGCGTATCGAAATGGCCGTTCCACATGCTTACGACAAAGCGTCTTCTGGAGTGTGTTCACTTTTGCGTCAGCATAGACCTGAAGGATGCATACTTCCATATTCCGATCCTGCCGCACTACAGGAAATTCCTGCAGTTTGTGTTTCAGGGTCAGGCATACGAGTACTCGAGTGTGCCATTCGGGTACGCATTGGCCCCACACACCAAGTGCTTTCACCAAGTGCGTGGAGGGGGCGTTGGGTTTGCTGAGGGGTCAAGGTTCTGGCCTACCTGGACGACCTGTTGGTGTTCACACTTTCCAGTTGGTGAGTCAGCCCACTCCCTTGGGATTTGCAGTGAACTGGAAGAAGAGCACGCTGCAGCCCAGTCAACTGGTGGCCCAGTCCAGTTATCCACAGTGGATTTGAGGGTGCAGGTGTCCGAGGCGCGGAGAGAGACTACTCTGCGGGCCATGGACCATGTCCGGCCGTTACGGACGGTGTCAGTTTTCTCAATCGTGTCGCTGGTGGTGACCTGGTGGTGCCGCTGGGCCTACTGTACATGAGGGGTCTTCAGCGCTGGTTTGCACAGCTTCGGTTGGATCCGATGCGGCTTCCCTGAAAGTTGGTCAATGTGCCAAGCTTTCTCGAGTTGGACCTGGCGTACTGGAGAGACCTGCGAAATCTGTGATGTGGATTGCCCATGGGCAGAGTGTCGTATTTGGTCAGGGGGGTGTGGTCTCCGTCGGAACGCCACATTAACATGGAACTGGACACAATCAGGCGTGTGCTGCTTCACTTTGCATCGGCCCTACGTTGTTTGGCCAGGTCCCGCCGTATACGGCCGGTGGTCTGGCAGACGTTGTCGCAGTGGGATCTGGCTGTGGTTCTGGAAGCATTGTGCGACACGCCGTTTGAACCTATCGAGCAGATACCGGTGAGGACGTTGTCACTCAAGACGGCAGTATTATTGGCCTTGACATCCACTAAGCAGGTCTGTGACGTTTGTGCGCAGAAGTACAGAGATGAGCCGCAAAAGTTCTGGAACACAATCTTATGGACTGATGAGACCAAGATGAATCTCTACCAAAGTGATGGAAAGGCCAATGTGTGGAGAAAGAGATTCCAAAGTGTGGAGATTGTGCGAGATTCCACCTTTGTTTCCCACAAATTAGGAGTCCTGAATCCTGGATCACTGATAGACCTGATACACCTTGTCCAATGAAACCTGATACACCGGATCATTCCTGGGCCAAACCAAGCCCAGACCTATGAGACTGACTTGGGTTCGGTGAGAGTGGTGAGCCAGCCAGAATACTGACAGTGCCCACTTCACCAAAACCAAGGAGAGGTGGGGGACAGACTGTCATGTACAACAGACAGTCCAAGACTGGACCATTACTGGCAACCCTCACAGCCTGAGGAGCTGAGCTCTATGATGGAGAGGTAACCATCTGGACTGACTCATAAGAAAAAGGACACTTGACTTTGGGGTCACAGGGAGGTACAGTACAGAAAGCCTAGAATGGCTGACAACATCAAACCACAAGGCACAAATCAGTAGTATCAGTTTTTAAACCCCTGCAGTTTTTCAAATGTAACAACTAGGAAGGTTGGAGGAATGGAGAGGACCAAGCAACACAACATGCTGTGTACATCCATGACTACACCAATTAGGAGCCATTCACAAAGACTTGGGGAGATCAGGGAGCAGAGGGGAGTTGTATTTTCATTTACTTAATTTTTTCATGTTTTATCATTTAATTTCGTGTTTGGGTTTTAGCAATAATCCAGCAGAGCCTTATTAGTTATTAGTGTTCATTGTTATTATACTTCAAGGATATTTTGGGGTTTTGGTCCAGCTAATTCGAAATGTCTGTGAAACAGACAGTCTTTACTTACCTCTCCATTTAGAAACTACTGGCTAGTGAACAATATCTTTGGAACAGATTTAAACAACTTAATTAGACAAACCACCAAATTCACTACACTTTTAATTTCTTTCCATATTCTGATTTCAAATCATAATTCATAGTTGTTTTAAGTTGGTGTGATCTTTTCACAAGACTGAAACATTTTTGTTTCTGACATTTAAGAAATGATCCCACCATCTCTTTAATTATTCAGGGTCATTTTTAGAATTGTTGTTTTGCTGGGGCCCCAAAGAATAGTTTAACTGATGCAGTGTTCTGTCTTGTCCTTTTCTCCTATTAAGTCGGTGTGGCAGACCTCTAGCTCAATACATGGAGAAAATTGGGAACAATCATGTGAAGTGAAACCTCCTGCAACTTTTCCCTTTGGCACCTTTTGAGTTCCAGAAACAGATTTCTGGCGTAACATTTTTGTTTGGGAAAGGCGGAAGGCCTGACCACCTTTTATGTCTGGAACACATCTTCAATCCAACGGTGAGACAGTACAAAACACAACATGAAATTTAACCTTGAGTCTTGTGTACAACAGCAACAGATGTGTAGCACAGAGTCGTTTACTACAGAAGAAGATGAGACTGTGTACAGCATCAAGACTGAGGCAAAGAGGCCTTTTGGGTCAATGTCAATGGACGAGGACAACAATAGGACTATGTGCCAGGTAAAGGGAGAGGACTGGGGAGTAACTTCACAATTACATTTTGACTTTGACATGTATTGGGATAGAGGTTGTGCTATATCTGGTCAAATGGAGCAGGAAGTCAAAACTTGTAACTAGAACATACTAGTTAAATTAAAATCCAATGGGAGTAAAAGTTAAAATCGGGATGGGTAAAGATACATAGAAAGGCTGAAATAAAAAATCTACCAGGACAAAATGCAGAGACTCTGTGGGAGTCTCCAATCCTCCAATAGCCCAAACAAATCCGGCCAACCAGGAAAACAGCAGTAAAGATAACTGATCTTCCTTCTGCGAAGCAAGCAAAAACTGCCTCAGCAGTTGGGCCCAATGAACAACACAACAGCAAAGGACAAACCTGACAAATCAAACAAAGAGCAGGGAGAGCCAGTGAGCTCCTCTTCTGCTGCCTCAGTATGATTGCTGTGATCCTGGTCAAACTACTGGTGATTTCTGTGGAGTCTAGAATCCACAGGGACTGCCAAGTGTGGCCTGGAGACTTGACTCTGACGGCCAAACCGAACAACGTAACTGCACCCACACTGCACCTTTCATCCATCATTCACACACTCCAGAAACACATTTTGGGGAACACAAAGTCCAAGGAGGGAAGGATAGACCTAGCGGGGACCTTAGCGGTAGGATGCGACAATGTTCAGGGGCAAAGTTACACCTAAATTGCAATAAAATCTCAGACATGAAGGCAGAATATCTGGCCCTGGGGATCCAGGGCCTTACAATAGGGGTAAACTGTATAGCAGGAGGACTGAAGTTAGCTACCAACAAGGAAGGACTCCCACAGGGGTTTTCCTCTGAATAGGTCTTTGTCAACACACCTTACCCTCATAAATATTTTCCAGTCCAATCATTAGGGTACGTGGAGGCTCTCTCTCCTACACATTACAATTAGAAGATGGGTTAGAACTCCCTCACAGGTTTTACACTGTATACATGTTCTTTATTATTACTACTTCAGGAAAAGAGCTTGTCAGGAACAAGTTGCTCTCATTGGTCGAGGTATCCAGCTGTGATGGTCCACCATCAGCATGTACTGAGGAGTCCATAGGAGAAAAGGGAGGACCAATTCCCGTCCCGTCCTTGCCCAGGTACATGACCCAGTCTAGACCAGAGGTAAGAAGTATTAAGTCTCTTATCTGCTTCACCAAAATCTTCTGCCCAAATGTGTAGAACAGAATAATGGGACCAGGAAAAGAGGAAAGAAGTTATAGGCAACGATTGCTCAGAAGAAGTAATAATAACCCATGTACCCATAGGATATGAAGTGAGAATAATATTCTCTGTAATTAACCCATCCACAGAAACCATTGCGACTGTGTACTTACTCCAACCCTGTAGGAGCTCAAAAACCAGAGAGTCAAGTTATTCGCTTAGGCCACCAGTTAGTATTGGTAAACTGTAACAGACCCAAGGTAACCAACACACACTATGATTCACCCAAAGCGACTGGCCACAATTCCATGCTAGCATTTCTTTCTGTCAATGACCATGCTGTTAAAGGCAGGACAAGTAACATTATGTTACACGAGTGATCAGTTTGGCATAGAGCTTAGAGACATTCCCTTGTTTAAGATATCCCTAAGTTAAAACTGATCAACTGATACTGATTTACTTATACTGATTTACTGATGCTCACATGAACCGACTGCCTCACAAGTCACAGCTTTCATGCGTCTTGGCATGATCTCCACCAGTCTGTCACATTGCTGTTGGGTGACTTTATGCCACTCCTGGCACAACAATTCCAGTAGCTCAGCTTTGTTTGATGGCTTGAGACCATCCATCTTCCTCTTGATCAAATTCCAGAGGTTTGCAATGGGGTTCAGGTCTGTAGATTGGGCGGGTCATGACAGGGTCTTGATCTGGTGGTTCTCCCTCCACACCTTGATTGACCTGACTGTGTGTAATGCAGCTCTGTTCTGCTGGAAAAAACATTTCTCAGTGTTGGGGCACTTTGTCAGAGCAGAAGGAAGCAGGTGTTCTTCCAGGAAAACCTTGTACATGGCTTGATTAATGTGTCCTTCACAATGACAAATCTTCCTGATTCCAGCCTTGTGGAAGCATCCCCAGATCATCACTGATCCTCCACCAAATTTCACAGTTGGTACAAGACACTGGCTTGTAGACCTCTCCAGGTCTCCGTCTAACCATTAGACAACCAGGTGTTGGGCAAAGCTGAAAATGTGACTTGCCAGTGAAGATGATCTTACTCCATTCCTCTACGGTCCAATTCTTATGGTCTTTTGCAAACTTCAGCCTGGCTCTTCTTTGCTTGTCATTGATGAAGGGCTTTTTTGTAGCTTTGCACAACTTCAGCCCTGCTCCTAGGAACCTGTTTCAAACAGTCTTCGCTGTGCACTTCACCCCAGCTGCTGTTGTCCTTCTCTTTCTAGGTCACTTGATGTCATCCTATGGTTGTTGAGTGACACTTGAATGAGTTGACGTCATCTTGGTCAGTGGACAGTCATTTTCGCTTTCGCTTTATGGTCCTTAATGTCTTTTGCTTGACTTTTTTCTTATTAACAGCCATCTTTAACATTTTCAGGATGAAAGTAACCTGACTCTCACTGTATCCCTCTGCCAGTAAAGCCTGAATTAAACCCTTCTTTTCCTGACTCAAAGCATTTCTTTTCAACTATTTTGTCATGCTGAATTGTTATTTCTTTATTCAAATCACCGTTGAGGTACTACTTGCACTGTCTTTGCCATCCAGCTGGTCCAATTGTAAAAGTATAGTGATGACGGCAGCAGAGGTTTTTATACTTTCCCTCGTTACATTTTCATGTAGTAAGCAAGCAAGTTTATTTATATAGCACAATTCATACATAGAAGCAATTTAATGTGCTTTACAGAGAAAATACAGTGAAATAAAAATAATGCAATCTAATTGGTACTTTAAGTAAAATGAGGTGTGCCTTTGTTGGAATTTCACAGATACTGGAATGGAATGGCTGCCATACATGTAGAGATGCTGGATAGTCTCTTAAAATTTTCCAGAGCTGTATTTGAAAATGGCCAAAATTGAATATGTAAATATTTGTAGGACATATATGGCCATACATTAGTAATAAATATAATATACATATAAGTATGTTTAAAAAAACTACAGACCCATATTAAAAATCTGTTTTCAAAAAATATGTCAATATATAATATTTTCATGTGTCAGGGACGGGGGTGAGGACTCAAGCACGGATTGGAAGGGCAGAGGGGGAGTGGCAGGCAGAGGGAGCGGAGTCAGGCAGGGAATCTACGCGCAGGCAGGCGGCAGAGACACTGACCGATGGCTGGTAGAAGAGACAGCTTTTTGATAATAATCAAACATTTAGTTATCCTAAAGTTGCAAAGCTAACTTAAAAGCAACTAACACAAGGGAAGTTGGCTTTCAGCAGTTGAGTTCATTAACTGATTTAATAATGATCATCAGAATGTTTTTTGTTCCTCTCTTCCTTCCTTTTACAAATCTCAGTTGTCTCAAGATTGGATAGACCTGCCAGGATCTTGGATCAATGGGTAAACTTAAATGTTTCAGGGCTGTCGCCATTCAGTTTGAGTTTGACTTCAGCGGGAGCTGACAGGATTGCGCTACTATCACGCATTTGTTTTTTACCATTCACTTTATTGGCGGTTGACTTGACCCAAGTGCTTCACAAAGGTCTTCCCGGGTGGAGGGTTGGGGGGGCGCCGGATCCATGATGAGCGCTTCCTGGATGGCGACATCAACGTCCCATTGTACAGGTCTCACCAATACAGGTGAGTGGCAGGATCAGCTTGGGTGACGGCGAACTGGTGGGCAGGTTGAATTGATGGGACTGTGCGTTTACATTCGTGTTCTTTTCACCTGGGAGATAGGACACAGAAAACTTGAAGCGGTTAAATAATAGGGACCAGCGCGCCTGACGAGCATTCAACCTTTTGGCATTCCAGATGTACTCGGTAGATTTGTTTGGTTTCGTCAGCACCATAAAGGGGTGTTGTGCCTCTCCAACCAATGCCTCCATTCTTCTAGGGCTAATTTGATGGCTAAATGTTCCCGGGTCCCCACGTCATAGTTCCGCTCTGCTGGAGAGAGCAGCTTAGAAGAAAGGCACAGGGATATTCTTTGGGGGGTGTACCAGATCTTTAATCCTTAAAGAATAAGGAAGATAGCCATGGCCTAACCCAAAGTCTTGAGCCAGTTGGTAATCAATGAAGTTGCCCGCAGCCCCTGGGTCTATAAGCCCTCTTCGGACAAGGGTCACCCCATTGGCGGTAAGCAGGACAGGAAGGATATATTTGCATCTGGACATAGGTAATAATGAGGATGCCTCTACCTACTCCCTTGGTGGATGTCAGGCCTCCCTGCGTGAAGGAGGACGAACCGGGCAACGGCTTGGGAGGTGTCGGTCGTCCCTGCAATACAGGCAGAGGTTACCTTGGACACATCATTGTTTTTCGGTGGCGGAGGGAGGGGAATGTCCAACCTGTCTGGGTTCAGGGTCAGTGGCTGGCGGCAGAGTGACCCGTGCCTGGGTGCAGAGAGGCGACATCCTTTTCCGGTCTGTCAGAAGGTTGTCAATAGCGATTGACCTGTTGATATACTTGATATACTTGTGGAGGTCGGGAAGGTCCCCTCTGCAAGCAAGTTCAGCCTGTAGTTCGCTATTGAGCCCACGCCGATAGATTGTCAGGAGATTTGTCCCGCTCCACCCTCTCCCTGCAGCAAAGGTGCAGAAGTCCAGTGCATACTCAGCTGCATTGTCCCTGTTTGATTTCGCACAGCCAGTCTCCCACACTATGACCTGTAACCGGGTGGTAGAAAACATCTTGAAATAGGCCCAGGAAACCAGCATCTGGGGCGAGTTCAGGGATGTGGGCTGACCACAGAGCGGTGGCCCACTCCAAGGCCTCACTGTTCAATAGGGAGATGATCAAATCGACCTTGCACTTGTCGGTTCGGAACTGGGCAGGGTGGTGTTCAATGTAGAGGCCACATTGCATGAGGAAGCCCTTGCCAGGGGATCTGACCAATTTGTCAGGCATGGAGACAGGTAGCGATGTCTGTGTGCCAGAGTAGGACGGAGTAATGCTTGACTGGCGCAGCATTCGGCAGAGCTCATCAATCTGTTCCTCCTGTTGTGACAGCCGAGCCAGTAGCTCGCCAGGATCCATTATGTCGGTGAGGTATTCTGTAATTGTGAAAGAGAACACAGGCTCAGTATGTTGCGGCAAAACAAACAATACCTCATTGGGAGAGAAGAAAACAGACAAGCTTAAATGCACAGGTGATAATTGGGAACAGGTGTCTACAATTCAGGAAATTGGGACTGGGAGGATGTGCAGCGTTCAATGTGAATGGGAATTGGTGATGGTACCGGCAGGAGAAACGAATAGCAGGCTCACAGACAGACAAAGCTATTAAAAAGGACAGAACATACATTAAGTTTAGATATTGGTCATAATATACAAGAATAAATTAATTGTTAGGTCAATTTAATAATTATTCTGTGCTGTAATATCATAGTGTGACAAATGGATCATATGACGTGACAAGCAAAACTTGTAACACATGATAATGTGTCACACCAAATGAGGTTTCATGCACTTAGCACAAGATAAGGCCTTGTGGTTATGTGCTAGCATCCTAGCAGCATACCCACTGCAACATAGTAACATAGATTTAAAAGTAATTATGACAAGAAAGTCATTTCTATTTAAAATGCAGGAATGGGTACTGAAGTGGGAGTGCCAAAAAGACAACTCAAATTGTAACACTTCCATGTGTTACATTTTTTTTAATCAGAGATGACTGAAACTTTATGCCTAGACTTTGAAAATATCAGACTCAAGAGTACTCTTTAAGAGTACTCTTACTCGCAGTCATAACAAGTGTGAGTTGCACACGACAGCTGAGTCCATTTACAATCACTCTGTTAAAACTCAACAGCTTTTGATGAGGAATTCAATTTGGTGGTCGTGTATAGCTTTAGTCTATGAACATTGTATTACAGACCTACTCATGGTTGTTTACTAGTATTTATATGTGAAATGAGTGGTCTTTTTATGGTATAGATTTGCCTCTGTTCTTATTGAAATAACATTGTAGGCATAACCTGGCCCAGTGAGTAATGTTGCTTGGGTTAGGGTGAATGCATTGCAAAAATGTAGCTCCAAATGTGTTTGGATATGCTCAAGTTCCTTTTAAAGTTCACACTGACTTAAAGAAAGCCCTGGCCTGTCCCATGTGTTTGGTTGTTGGCTAGCTTTCAGGCAATCTGGATGTGATTGAAATGATGACATAATCAGTTAAGGAACCAAGTTTGCATGAGGATATGCCACAAGGTCTAGTTAAGGTACATTTGGGATAGAAATGACTTCAGATTGACAAAACATGAAATAAGATTTCAAAGGAAATAAGCAGAATCATACCACACAGATCACATATCAATTACACCTGCACTGGTACAAGACATCATGGCTAATGCTAACCAGCACAGGTAAAATCTAGTAAATCTCACTAGTGTTGCTCAATAGGTTACTGCAGCCCATAAAAATGGAAAGACTGCATGAAGTCACTGAAAAGGGAATTTACATATAAAACATCAAAAGGCAATAATGTAAGAAATTTGTGTAACCTTATAGTAAGAAGGTTCAATTGATACAGTTAGAATACATACATTACAGAACATACAATACAAAATTTGGTGCTGTACTTACCTGTCACATTATGACATCAAAAATGATTTATTGGTAGCCCCATTAACAACTGACGTAGCAGCTAATCTCAATGATGAAGTAATTTAATTAAGATATGTGCCATATAATTGCTTGTCAGAACCATAAGAGACAATAGAGAACATTAGCTAAATGCTTGCTGTACTACATGTACAGGCTGAAGAAATTAAGTGTTTTTCTTCATTGGGCCAACTTTCTGTTTTTACACAGGATTTCGTTGAAGTTAGGAACAATAATGATAATGACCACAGGCAGGTCCTGCTGTTTCATGTTATATACTATGTGTCGGGTAGCGGCTAAAGCACAAAGCCACCTGCAACACTTCTTCAGTGTCTTTACCCGGGCTAGCCAGGAAAAGTGGAAACTTAATCCAGTAAATAAAATAATTGTAAATTAGCTTGTAAAGCTTTCTTGGTCTGGAACTAGCACTGCTTCCCTGCTGTTATAGTGGGTTCCATATGGTGTTAGAAAAATGACTCCCCATTGCAGCAGATCCCCTGTGCACATAGAGCATGATGTATTCATTCAAAAGCAGGATAAGTAGACATCCCGTCTGGTCCCTTTAACATGCAAAAACTTCATCCTAAGGGGGCATGAAATTATATCGGTTTTCGATATTGAAGGAAGGGGTTATGTTTCATTTTAAGGCATAAGGCCCTCAACGTCGTATAAAATTAGGAAATTGATAAAGGAGTTTCATGTGTGGCACTTTCCGGAACACATTTATAGTGGCATATGTGTTTAATCAGACATAGGATAAGTGAACCATTGGCCAACATGTGCAATGTGTAATCTGAGGTATGAAACTCTTACATTTTCCTCTAAAGTCCATGACAACTATTCATTTCCTAGGCAGTATTGTTCTTCTTTTAAAGCACAATGCCATTTGAGTAAGGCAAACAAGCAAAGCAATAAAGCTATTCCTTGTGGGGCAAGTTCCATGTTCTTTGAAGAAGGTTCCTGATTGATAGGCTGTGTGGCTAGCTTGGCTCTTTGGTCTTCTATTAACGTCATTCTCCACTAGTTCCCGTCCCTTTGTGAAACCCGATACCTTGTCAAACACTACAAAGGTCACTGCTGATTTTTCATATATCTTTTTCCAGCTGGTAATTTCCACTAAATTGTAGAACCATATTAGAGCAAAGACATGCTATAGAGTTGTGCTCATAGGTTTGCACACCCTGGCAAAAATTCTGACATTTTTACATAGATTTTGAAAATATGACTGATCATGCAAAAAAGGTATTTTATTTCAAATGTGATCATATTACCACATAGTTGTTTGGCTCCTCACAAGTACTCATAATGATAACAGAAATCACCCAAATGGCCCTGATCAAAAGTTTATATACCATTGAATTTTTGACCTTGTTACAGACACACAAGTTGACCCACACAGGTGAAAATGGAAACTAATGGTGAATTTCCCACACCTTTGGCTTTTTAAATAGCAATTTGGCTAAATACTGAGCCACGAGGAGCAGAAAAGGACTGTCAAAAGACCTGCGTAACAAGGTAATGGAGCTTTATAAAGATGGAAGAGGATATAAAAAGATATCCAAAGCCTTGCAAATGTCAGTCAATACTGTTCAATAACTTATTAAAAAGTGGGAAATTCAGGGATCTCTTGAAACCAAGCAAAGGTCAGGACAAAAAATGTGCTGCATGGTCGTATTGCCAGAAAGAAGCCTTTACTGCGCCAAAGCCACAACAAGGCCTGGTCACCATATGCCCAACAACACCTTGACACACCTCACAGCTTCTGGCACACTGTAATTTGTAGTGACGCAACCAAAATAGAGCTTTATCGTCACAACCTACAGTCGCCCCTAAAAGTTGGAACGGCAAGGCATATTCCTTTGTTTTTGTTGTTCACTGAAGACATTTGGATTTAAGATCAGAAGATGAGTATGAGAGTATGTGAGTTCAGAATTTCTGCTTTCATTTCCTGGTATTCACATCTAGATGTGTTAAACAACTCAGGACACACCACCCTTTGTTAAAACCCACCCAGTTTTCAAGTGAGCAAAACAATTGGACAGATGTTTCTTGTTGCCCAGGTGTTGCCTTTTAGGTTGATTGCTCAAACATTAAATAGCTCTGCAAGACAAGTCTAAGTTTCCATCCTTGGTTTAAACCTATAAAGACTGCATTTCTTGTTTAAGAGCGTAAACCAACAAGAAGACCAGACAGCTGTCTATGGTACTTTTATCTCAAAATATCTTCAGTGAACAACAAAAACAAAAGGAATTTGCCTTGCCGTTCCAATACTTTTGGAGGGGACTGTATGTCTGGAGAGGGGTCAACACGGCCTATAGTGAAAATAATACCTTCCCCACTGTGGTGGCGGCTCATTGATGATTTGGGGTGTTGTGAGCTCCAAAGGTACATTAATCTTGCCATCTAAATTGATGGCAATATGAATGCAGAATGTTATCAGAAAATACTAGCAGACTATTTGCATTCTTCTGCACGAATGCTGCGCATGGGACATTCCAGCACAACAATGACCTGAAGCACAAGGCCAACTTGACTCCCCAGTGGTTACAGCAGAAAGAGGTGATGGTTCATTACAGGTGAGTGGCCATTACAGTCCCCTGACCTTAATATCATCGAGCATCTCTGGGGATATCTCAAATATGCGGTTCGTGCAGGACGACCTAAGACTTTGCATGACCTGGAGGTAAATTGCCAAGACGTATGGGCAGCAATAACACCTCAAAAAATGTGTGGCCTCATAACCAACTACTACAAAGGACTACATGCTGACATTGATGCTAAAAGGGGCAATACACAGTATTAAGAACTAAGGGTATGGAGACTTTTGAACAGGATTCATTAAATTTTTTCCTTTGTTGCCATGTTTTGCTTTATGATTTTGCCATTCTGTTATAACCTACAGTTGAATATGTGCTCCCATATGCAATAAAATAAATGCGTTTTGCCTGCTCACTCATGTTTTGGCCCATACACTGAACAGAATTATAAACGCAAAACTATTGTTTTTGCCCCATTCATCATGAGCTGACCTCTTTCTCTATGTACACAAAAGGCCTATTTCTCTCAAATATTGTTCACAAATCTGTGTAAATCTGTGTTAGTGAGCACTTCTCCTTTACCAAGATAATTCATCCACCTCACAGGTGCGGCATATCAAGATGCTGATCAGACTTGTGGCATACCACCCTGAGAATGCTAAGTACAGTTGCATGAGCTTTAGGGACAGCATAGGGAGTATGCTACACGCCTGCAAGTGACCCCTGACCCAGATTACAATTAGTCATAGACCCTACTGATGATACGAATCTTGAGTAAACACTTTGCATTAATAGGTAGATCATTCCACAATAATGGAGTTTCCAAAGCTTGAGTCATGTAAGTGTAAAGAGGCATGCATCTTGACACTGCAGCATATGTATGTATGGCAGGACCAATTCAGACAGGTAGAGGAGTGAGTCCATGTAACAATTTGCAGCTTGCAACAGTAACCCCTTAAAGTTAGACATAGCCTTAAAAGAGAGTCTGTGTTGAAAGGCTAGTATTGGAGTAATGGGATTTTTTTGGTTCCAGTTCAGATTCTAATGGCTGTATTTAGCAGTAATTTATACTAATTTAGTGTGTCATCAGGGTAGTGTGACGAACATTGCAAGTCTTATCTTAATATAAGAAACAAAAGGACTATCTATTCTGCATTGGTTTTTTTAAGTTTCACATGTTTTGTAATGTTGAAGACATGGAAAATATATGCTTTTGAAATACATTTACATTTTTTACCAAAAAAAAGATCAGGATCTAGAATAACGTCCCTTACAGTTTTTTTAGGGTAAATGACTGTTCAAGCCTCGAGGTTCAATGTGAGGTCTGACTGAAAATCTTTCCAATTTCCAAAAGGAAGTCTAAGGCAGCAACGTGGTCAGGAAGCATGAGGACAGAATCAGAACCTTGGTCGTAAATCGTCATTTAACACCATTACAATTGAAGTATCAGCACTATGGTGGGGTCTAAAACCACATTGGAGTATTTTATAATGCTTATCGTGAAAGTGGTAAGCAATATAGGATTAAATCTAGTGTTGTAAAATGATTTAAAAAATGTATTGCGATTAATCGCATATCCTTCTGTGTGAGGTTTTGTTTTTGATTTGATCTCGAATATGCCGTTTTCTTTCGTTGTTTTGAATGTAGCCTATTCATTTGCCATTATCATTTGCATCTGTGTCTCATTTTTACACCCTACATGAATTATGTGTTTGCTGTCAGTCATTTTGATGTATTGTTTGTTTTTGAAACTCGCTCAAGGAGCCTTTGTTTCCTGAGTGGTCCATTGGCTGATCTAAGTTTTGTTATAAAGTCAGTTTGGTATCCTGATCTTCGCCTGCCTACTGACAGCCTCTCTGGATTTCGCCATTTGTATTTCAGCCTCTTTTCTACATGCTTCACCAGTTACTGACCGTTTGCCTGTCCTTTGACTTTTCTATAGCCTATCCCTTTTGCTCTGACGCTTTCCACATATTAAAAGCTCCTGCACTCTACGCTTGAATCCGTCCCTCCATCCAACCGGTCTGTGTGCATTCATTAGATTCTGTAGTTAATTGCAATTAATCGCAATTTTAGAATGTGTTCAAATTTTGCCCTTAATACACACTTTTCTGTTTAAAAAGCAGTGCATTATGGTAAAGGAAAACTTTTTTTATTGAAAACTATGGATAGTGCTTGACTTGTCACTCCATAATTTGTCAAAATAACTGACTGCATCTAAATGTAGCCTGTGTAAATCTAAATAGAATGTAGCCATCTCATATTGTTTTCTTGATTAATGCACCATGGAACTGTTGTGTCCTGACTACTGTGTGCCCAAACCAAGAGCCCCCGCCAGTTACCGCCCGGTAAGCTCATACCCCTACCCATTCCACATCGACCCTGGTCACTCATCACTATGGACTTTGTTATCAACCTACCTGTCTCCTATAGATATACCACCGTTCTGGTGGACCATTTTTCTAAAATGTGCCATCCAATACCCCCTCGCTCCCTAATGCCATGGAACTGGCGGATTGCGTATTCCAGCAGGTGTTCCATCAGTTTGGGATCCCGGAGGGTATTGTCTCCGATAAAGGACCCCAATTGACATCTCGGGTATTGAATGCCTTCTGTGATCGCCTGGGAGTCTCGATCAGCCTGTTCTCCGGGTACCACCCCCAATCCAAGGTACAGACAGAGAGGCTAAACTAGGAGATTGGCAAATAACTCCATCAGCAATGCACACAGAACTCCAGTGACTGGAGCCACTACTTACCCTGGGTAGAGTACGCACAGAATTCCTTGTTCCATTCCTCCCTCCATCTTATGCCGTTCCAATGCCTTCTAGGTTATCAGCCCCATTATTCCCCTGGGAGATGGAGACTGGCCCTGTTCCTACTGTTGAGGACTGGTTTTGGCAGAGTGCCCAGGTGCGGAGTACCATCCGGGCGCAAAAGGAGCATGCTTTCTGGCGCTGCCGACCTAACCCTCTGTACCATCCAGGCCAGCAAGTTTGGTTGTCCACCCGCGACATCCGGCTTCGTCTGCCTTGTAAGAAACTCTGCCATAGGTACATCGGCCCGTTCAAGGTTACACACTGTGTCAACCCAGTAACCTACCGCCTGCAGTTATCCCGCCATTATCACATCTCCTCTTTGTTGTCTCCCTTCTCAAACCAGTGCATTACAGCACACTCCATCCGCCTGCTCCATTGGACATTGGCAGTGAACCTGCCTATTGTGTCCGGGCACTTCTCAACTCCCGACGACAAAGGGACAGGCTATAATACCTGGTCAACTAGGATGGATACGGCCCGGAGGAACTATCCTGGGTGCCGGCCTGGGGCATCCTGGACACTGCCTTGCTCCAGGCTTTCCACGAGGGCCATCTGGATCGCCCTGCCCTTGACCTCTAGGCAGAACCACCTCCGCGCGTCGTATCTCCTGCTGCCGCCTGACCTGTCTCCGGTACAACCAACACTT
Source organism: Esox niger (assembly GCA_016801105.1). Lineage (NCBI taxonomy): Eukaryota > Metazoa > Chordata > Actinopteri > Esociformes > Esocidae > Esox > Esox niger. Next base: position 13,261 of record JACXGJ010006380.1, on the reverse strand, counting down.
CCCATTCACCCTGAACGCTGCACATCCTCCCGGTCCCAATCTCCCGAATTCTAGACACCTGTTTCCAATTATCACCTGTGCATTTAAGCCTGGCTGATTCCTTCTCTCCTTGTGAGGTATTGTTTGTCCTGTTCACACTTGCTTAATACATCCATCTGTTATGCCTGTCCCAACTTTGTTTGCCTACTGATTCTGTACTGTAGTCCATCGGTTTAACTGACGCCTGACTCTCCACCTGTCTCCTACTTACCCCACTTGAACCTGCCTTCTGACTACCTGTGTTCTGACCTTTGCCCACCTGTATGCTGCTCTATTGCCTTGTGGATTAAAGCTAAGGCAAGGTTCACAATCTATCCGGGATTGTGTTGTGTTCGTTACACAGTCACCACGTGAAAATAAGTGAGCTTGACTGAAGCCTCGTTTTATAGCTGGGCTGGCCTTGAATGCTTTGGTCATATGAGTGTTATTCATTTTCTTCTTTTAGCTAATCACTCACAGTCAAAGTAACCTATCATTTTACATTGGGACTCATTGAAGTTTGTACATTCACTATTTGTCATACTTATTCATTACTAACCTAACCATGTTTATATGACTGATTTATGTTAATAACGTTAATATTCAACAGACTTAACCATAAACAATTCTGTTTTACATGTGAGAATGTTGAAAACATTTGTGCGAACAACAGAGACAAGGGCTGAACAGGTAGGTTTATTTGTCTTGACAAACAAAGGATTCTAAAACGAAGTGTAATAGAACCCAGACACACTGGCCCTGGATCAAAAGCATAATGCACCAAAAAATCTGTCAGGAACAAACAAAAGAACACAACTGTGCTACCCCTATGGATACTAGCACAAACACTGAATCAATGACAAAAACCCTATTCCTACCTACAGACAAAATACCTGACTGATTTACAAATAGGCAGCAGATGTGTACAATAGCCAAGTCATGTCCCTTTGGAACTGGAGTCCTTTTGAAGGAAGGTGGCCCAGATCCGGTGGTGGTTAGTGGGAAGGAGACCCATTGCTGGATCAAGGAGAGGGGGCAGATGCAGTGGTGAAGTGACTGTGTGAGACTATATTAGTGTGTTCCACAGTAGAAATATGGTTCTTCACTAGTCCTGGCTGTGCCTGATAAGTGTTTAGTGGCAAAATGTTTCACACCAATCTCAATGGAACACATAACGTACAGCAGTATTAGCAAGAGACAAGCACTTCATTAGATTTATGACAGGGTTTGGTCGTAATTAATTAAAAATATATTGAAAGATTGATAACATGTTTACCTGCATGATGATTAAGATAAACTTACCACTTTGGATCTCAAGATAATAATAATAAAGTAATAATAAAGAATTATGATGAAGTGAGTATCTTAAGAAAAGAATACATACATATATACATTTTTTATCAAAACAAAATTCATGTCACACCATATGACAATTATAGGCATTAATATAACAAATAAGTGAATCAATTCAGATTTCAATACCAAATCTTAAAGACCACATATATTTATGGAAGTATAACACAATTTTTTTCAAGTTTAATATTTTTAGTATAATAGCTTTTCTTCAAGCTCATATGTCAACACGCATATACAGTTCTTATCATACTCATTATTCTGTAGAAGCATCTTTTGCTGTGAAAGGTGCAGCAAAAAAGCTTCTTTCTTGATTATGACTCTATCACCTTGACCAAGCTGGAATTGGCCAATTTCTTCCATTCTTATCAATCCTTTCAATTTCTATCAGATTGGATCAGGAGTGTTGCTGAACTTCTTCAAGGTCTCCCCACAAATGCACTGTCATGTCCTGGCAAATGCACTAAGTTCCTCTTAGTGTATCTTGTTGGTTGTTTTTTAACATTCTTCTTGTCCTGTTTTAATTTTGCTACATCTTAGTTATTTTTATTGAAAATCCCCCATTCCCCTCACCTGTGTCCTGCCTCCTAAAGAGGGAGGGAGGGTGTTGGCATGCCTGCTGTGCCAGGATGTGACATGTTCAATGTATTTCAAGTTCACAAGACATTCACAGACTTGTCCCAAAGCCACTTGAGCATTTTCATGCTGAAAAATAATATTTTTAGATTGAGGTCCTGTTTGCTCTGGATCAGGTTTTATAAAAAAATGTCAGATTTTCTTTTTCTCCATTTTAATCCTGTTTATTGTCCCAGTCCTTGCCACTGATGTCCCACCCCCATGCTTTACTGTAGGGATGGTATTAGCCAGTTGATGAGTGGTACCGGGTTTTCGACTAATCAGAGCAGAATGTTTTTCCTCATGCTCAGTCAACTCCAACTCTCCATGAACATGAGCAAAAATAATATATAAAGAGAACCACGCATGCAATGGGGAATATTTGGCTTGAACAAATGGGTAAGCCTCATGCTTTTATATTCAAAGAGATATTTTGGACAAAATAAAGTTGTCCTTTAGTAAAACAGCTTTTGTGAAACTGCAGATTGCAAAAATATTGGCACCCAAACTGTCAGTGTTTGGTGGAGCCTCCTTTGTCGAGAATGACAGCGCCCAGCCTTGTTCTTCAGTGTTTAACATGGTAGGAGAACAGTTGTGTAGGGATCTTGAAACATTCTTCCATGTAGAATGTTTCAAATTCTCTGAGATGTTTTGGTTCTCTTGTGAACAACCCTCTTCAACTGAGACCACAGATTTTCAATTGGGGTCTGGAGACTGAGAGGGCCACTGCAAAACCTCAATTGTGTTGATACAATCATTCCTTTGTCGATTTTGATGTGTGCTTTGGGTAATTGTCCGGTTGGAAGACCCAATAGCGGCCCAGTTTCAGCCTTATGGCAGAGACAACCAGATTTCTTGATAAAACATTCTGGTATTGAATGGAATTATGCCACTGACCTTCACAAGAGCCCCTGGACCTCTGGCAGGAAAAAAGCCTCAAAGCAACAAGGAGCCACCACCGTATATTACCATTGGTATGAGGTGCCATTCTTTCAGAGTCTGACACTGGTGTCTTGGTCGCAGGAAGGGCTTATTTCATGGAACTCATCCAAAAACCTTCTGGTCAAGGAGGTGGCATTTCACTGTTGCTTTTGAAACCCTAAGATTCAACTGAACTGTGCAGTTGTGAAATTGTGATCTACGGGCTCCTCTTTGCCTGTCGTATCATCCATTTCACTGTGAGTGGAGGAAATGTAGGATGCATCATGCTTTTCAAATTTGTTTGGTATAGCCCTTATTGTGCTTGCTGGCTTAATTTCTGGTCAATTAACACAATTTTTTTAATAGCCATTCCCCAATCCATGCCACTCAACTTTTCACTTTTGAGTTGAGAGCTCTTTGTTTTTACCTGTGTTAATGGATGACAAAAGGACTTTCTCAGTGTTACCTCATATGTATACCCTAATGAAATAAGAAGGTTCCTAGACAAAAAAAGCCATGTCAAGAACATTTTTATTCTTCAAGGGGGACAGTGTTTTGATAGAATAAACTTCAGAAGATGAAACAACACTTTTGCAGCAATAATTTTATTAAAAGATTAGTCAGCAATTTCTCCAAACACTCAAGGAAAATTTAAATCATTATGTGTAATATACATATTATATACATTATGTGTATATGCATGTGTATATACAAATTAAACTTGAGGTTTGACAATATATCTGGAGTTCACTATACATTTTACTGTGGTTGCTCCTATAAAAGCATGATTGATATATGTGCTTTTATCAATATGTTTTCCCATCTCTGCAGAGAAACTCTGAAGTTCTGTTAGTGCCCATTGTGTTTTTGGTCACCTCCCTGACCAAGGACTTTCTTCCCAGTTACTTACTTTGGCCAGAAGGTCAGCAATAGGAAGAGTCTTGCTGGTTCCAAACATCTTCTATTTTACAGCAATGGAGCCCACTGTGCTGCTGGGAAATGTCAATGCTTCAGCGATTTCTGTATAACCTTCCCCAGACATCATTCTGGCTCCAAGGGTGACAGATCTACAGATTTTCTTGGACTTCTTGGCTTGGATGTTCTGCTTAGGACTACAGAGTGTGGGTCCATATATACAGTGGATATAAAAAGTCTACACATCCCTGTTGAAATGCCATGTGTTTTTAATGTATAAAGGAAAGATAAATCATGTCAGAACATTTTTCACCTTTTAAAGTGACCTATAACATAAACAATTAAATTGAAAGACAAACTGAAATCTTAGAAGTTGAAAAAGAAACTCAAAATAACTTGGTTGCACAAGTGTGCACACCCTTAAACTAATCATTTGTTGAAGCACCTTTTGATTTTATTACAACACTGTCTTTTTGGGTAGGAGTCTATTAGCATGGCATATCTTGATGTGGCAATATTTGCCCATACTTCTTTGCAAAAGAACTCCAGATCTGACAAATTGCGAGGACATCTACTGTGCACAGCCCTCTTCAGATCATCCAACAGATGTTCAACTGGATTCAGGTCTGGGTCTCTGGCAGAGCTTTCAAACGGACACCTGAAGTTTTTGCCAAAAATTGCCTGGTATTTGGAACTGTTCATAATTACCTCCACCCTGCCTAAGGTCCCGGTTCCAGCTGAAGATAAACAGCCCCAAAGCATGATGCCGCCCCCACCACACTTCACTGTGTGTGGTGTTCTTTGGGTGATGTGCAGTGTTGTTCTTGTGCCAAACATACCTTTTGGAATAATGGCCAAAAAGTTAATCAAACCATAACACATTTTCCCACATGCTTTTGGGAGACTTGATTTTAGTTTTTGCTAACCTCAGCCGGGCTTGGATGTATTTTTTTGTAAGAAAAGGCTTATGTCTTTCCTCCTTACACCATAGGCCATTCATAGGAAAAATTCTGGAGATTTTTTTCACATGTGGCACACAGCCAGTAGTTGCCAGAAATTCCAGTAGCTTCTTCAATGTTCCTGAGGGCCTCTTGGAAGCCTCCCTGACCAGTTTTCTTCTTGTCTTTTCATAAATCTTTCACACTGTCATTAATGCTGAAGGGGGAAATACACAGTTTTAAGAATTAAGGGTATACAGATTCTTTTTCTTTGATGCCATGTTTTATTTCATGATAGCGCCATTCTGTTATAACCTACAGTTGAGTTTGAATCCCATAAGCAATAAAAGAAATGTGTGTTGACTGCTCATGTTGTTGTACATATATAACCACTTCAATATATTATGCACTGCAAACTTTTGAGCACAATTGTACATTATTTCATTTTCAAGAAATTCGTATACATTACTAAAAATATGTTTTTGATTTGTTAATATGGGTTGCAGTGCATAAGTTGATAGCAAACAAATAAGTAAATTAATCATCAATAGTCTTTAAATCAACAAAGGAGTAAAGGTGTCTCTATTACACATTTTCAACCTTGAAAACACTTAAAGGAAAACTCAAGAAAACAGGATGATTCAATTACAGCCTTGTTTCCAAAAAACTTGGGAAAGTGTCTAAAATGTAAATTGAAACAGAATGCAATAATGTGCAAATCATTTAATCCAAATATTTTATTGAAAATAGCACAAAGACAACATGTAAAATGTGTAAACAGAGAAATCTTATTGTTTGAATTTGATGCCAGCGACACATTTAAAAAAAGATGGGAGAAGGATGTGTTTTCCACTGTGTTGAATCACATCTTCTTTTAACAACCCTCTGTAAGTGTTTGGAACTCAGGTCACAAATTTGATGTAGTTCTGAAAGTGACATTTTTTCTCATTCTTGCTTGATATAGGATTTCTGCTGCTCAACAGTTTGGGGTCTCGTTTGTCATATTTTTCATTACATAGATCGCTAAATGTTTTCAGTGAGTGATAGGTTTGGACTGCAGGAAGGCCAGATTAGCACCCAGACTCTTACTTTGGAGCAATGCTGTTATAATAAGTTCAGAATGTGGTTTGGCATTGTCTTGCTGAAATTTGCAATGCCTTTCCTGACAAAGATGTTGTCTGGATGGATGTATATGTTGCTCCAAACCTGTATATATTTTTCAGCACTAATGGTGCCTTCACCTAAGTGCAAGTCACCAATGCCATGTGCACTAATGCACCCCCATACCATCAAGAATGCTGGTTCGTCAACTGTGTGCTGATTACAAGCTGGATGGTCCCTCTCCTCTATAGCCCAGAGAGACGCGGCTTCCATGATTCCTCAAAATTATTTCACATTTGGATTTGTCCGAATACTGGACCTTTCCACTTCACCTCAGTCCATCTAATATGAGCTTGGGCCCAGAGAAGGCGTTGACATTTCTGGTTGTTGTCTATATATGGTTTGTTTTTTGCATAGTAAAGTTTTAATTGCATTTGTGGATGCTGTGGTGTATTGTGTTCACAGTGTTCCTGAGCCTATGCAGTGGCGTCCACTACACAATCTTGTCTGTTTTTAATGCATTGCCACCTATTGGTTTTCTGCTCAGTCCCTTGCGTACAGATTTTTTGCTGGATTCTCTGAATCTTTTAATGATAGTGTACAGTAGGTGATGAGATCCCCAAACTCTTAGCAATTTTTGTTGAGAAACTTTTTTCTTAAATTGTTACACTTTTTGCTCCTGCAGTGTTTCACAGAGTGGTGAACACATCCTCATCTTTACTTCTGAAGGACCCAAAATCATGTTACTGACATGTTGCCAATTAACCTAATTAGTTGTCAGATGTTCCACCAGGTTTTGTTTTTTCGCATTATACTTTTCCAGTCTGTTTTCGCCCCTGTCACAGCTTTTTTTAAACAGGCCGCTGGCAAGTGGGTATACATTTGGCAAGAAACGATAACATTTCTCAGTTTCAACATTTGGATCACATGGTGCAATGTGATACACCAGGACATCACATTTCAAAGATAATGAATCTTACTGCATAATAAACTTTATCTACTTCATTTAATAACTGGGATAACAATGTTACTGGTTCAACCTCCTAAATGCTTAATCATGATGTGTTCATTTAGGTATTGTCATGTAACTACCCACCTGCTGTATCTGAGTGATGGATTACAGACTACAGAAAATCTGTTCAAGATTGACCATAAAAAGACTTAGAGAGTGTTTGCAGCACTGTAAATGTATCATAGCAAACAGCTGGTTATGGAAACCTTCCCAGAACATTCACAAGTTCTCTGCAAATTATTATTAACCCAAAATTGTTGTTCTGATCAATTATAAAATGCTTGTGTAAAGAATTTGCTTTCAACTAATTTGTTTTGAGTTTTATTACACAACATATTTGGTGAATGGTAAGAGAACATTACAAGGATATTTTCTTTAATAACAACTCTGGGAAAGACCGCAATTTTGTAATCAGTTTTGAAGGGTTTCATCTTAATGTTTTATGAAACCTTTAGGCCCTATCTTATATAAAAGGACACCAGAAATGAATTGTCATATTATGCAGTAATAGTGTGTATTCAGTTGCAATACTGTGCATTTATTTACATATTGTGCAGAGTAGGCCTTTATTTATTCCACAAAAAAGGATTGTGATTGGAAGTGGAAAAACAAAAATCAAGTGGTCAATATTCAGTAATTGAGATACGTAATCAAAGATAATTTAAACTGATTTGGACTAGATTGGGGAGGATTTCAATTGAGGTACATCTCTTTTTATGGTTGCTGTTGATTTGGAGCAAATTGTAATTGAGCACTCATTCACTGATGTCCCATGTTACACTTGAGTGACAAAGAAAAAGAATGCAACCAAAACATAAACTGAGTCTTACTTGAAAGAAAGCTTATGATCATAAAGATATAAAACTGCCGCTATACTCTCAGAAACAGTGTGCTATCTAGAACCTAAATGGGTACCTAAAAGCTGTCCCAGGTTCAAATGGTTCTCTTATGGGAACTATAATTTGTTCTTCTATGAGGACAGTCATGGAAACATTTAGGATTTTTTTTCTACAACTGTTTCTCTAGAGTGTAAAACTATTTCACACATTCTGGAGGTTATTTAATGTTCGGACATGATTTATATTTGTAAAAAAAAATTACATCACCAAACCATGGCATTTTAACAAGGGTGTGTCAATTTTCTATATCTACTGTATATCATGAACCGATTCCAAAGGAAAATAATTTAAGGTAAATGGAGAACTCCATTGAACTTGACCTGTTAGTCCTATGCATTTGTACATGCATACAAATACATAGCCCAGTCAGATGAACATTGTTACAGATATTACCGGCCCTCTGCAGCAAGACTATTTCCTGATTACACATAGAAGCAATTACATCTGCTTTCCCAACCTTCCTAATGAGAGCCTCTGTCACCTTGGCCTTTGACTCTGCTTACTCGTTTCCTAAATCTTTCCCTCCCTCTAAGTGTTTAGTGCCCAGTAGACCGCAGTAACCCATCAATAGCTGGGGAAAGAGGTAGGGTGTAGTCATTAGGGGGCAGGGGGTAGTCGTTAATGTGAGTTAACTGCTCTTGTTTCTACAAGGTTATAGGCAGTCATTAGACCACCAAGTGATTACTGAGTTGGTCATAGTCACATCCTGTTCTGAAAACCTGGTTACTTGTACAGTAGTATAGTCGTTTACCTTTCTGTCTTATAATCTTGACAGGAAAAGTTAATCTTTATGTCCATATCTTGTGTAGACCTATGTATTTGTAGGTATACAATGTCTTCAGAACATCAGTATTACAGAATGTGCCACCAATCTACCGTAGCTTGTTGAGTCTGTATAACAGCATTTTTTTCATGGACACTGCTGTATATAACTGCTTCCAGCAAGCACGTTAACATAACACATTTTAAAGGTGGGAACCTTTAACTTGAACAATTAAATTGAAAAACAAATTGAAATCTTTGAGGGAGAACAATTTAATAAAAAAACTTAACAATAACCTGGTTGCATAAGTGTGCACACCCTTGCACTAATATTTTGTTGATGCACCTTTTGATTTTATTATTATTTTCTATTTAACATGAGTTTGAATGTGATGTGGTTAATTCTGAACACAGTCACATACCCAGTTATAAGAGGGTGTGCACTATTAGGCAACTAGGTTATTGTAAGTTTTTCATTTTCCCCCCTTGAAGATTTCAGTTTGTTTTTCAATTGGATTGTGCATATTATAGGTCACATTAAAAGTGGAAAAAAGTTCTGACATGATTTATCTTTGTCTCATTCTATCACATCACAAAAAAAATCATTTTAACCAGGGTGTGTAGAATGTTTATATCCACTGTAACACTACTATGGCACTACACTCAAGGGGCCCATAGTCTTCTCAAGTTCTTAAATGTGACTCTATGCCGCAACACTGTGAGTCCATGTTTTCCAGACAGAAGTAGTGCACTAATTCAGAAATATTGTACCTTTTGGAAGGCAGACTCAGTGGGCTATTTCTGTTCTGTGACGATGTTAGTCTGATTGGCCAGTGGCAGTCACAGCCTGTGTGTGTGTGTGTAAATAGTTCTGTGACACAGAAAGCCGGGTGATAGCTCACACATGGCACAAGCTGAAACAACATGCCCATGTCATCAGAAAGAGAGAGAAAAAAAAGAGAGAGAGACCGAGAAGAGGGGAGCATGTGCATGGCAACCAAGGTTGGGTATGGGCGCTGTCGCAAACCTGCCTTCATTGGTGCTTTCCTCTGGCGCAAATCATGTGCAGCTGTGTCAATCATGTGCAGCTGTGTCAATGTCGGCCTAATGTGCTAGCAGGTCAAAAGGGCGTCTAATTATACGCCACTTTTCCTTGATGTAATGCAGCACATGTTGATGCCTCTTTCTGGTGATCAGAGAGCAGAGGTGTCAACATGTTTAAACAAATTTGCCGCAAGACCATCAATGATTATAAACTGGGGGTTTCAACACAATGCTGGTTGTCTGACTTAGTAAACAATGAGGCTGCATGTCACCCTATATGATACAGTATTCCCTTCTTTGTCCTAGTTCTACTGGAAAGAGGTGTATAGCCATAAAAAGGCCCCTCTGGTGTTTCTAGTATTTCGCCTATACTATTGTTGTTTAATGAGAAATGTCTCTTGAGGAAAAGTGGAAGTGTATTTGACAAAGAGGTGCATCTGGCCCCACCAAGTCTCCAACACACCCTTGATGATGTTAATCAGGGGTCCTACATAACATTTCATTCTCTAAAGATCTGGAACACCAGTTGACCATCAGCTCCCCCCTTCGGAGCTCACCTGAAGAGGTGTGAAACTGATCTGGAATGTATGATATTGTGGACATTTGTCTGTAGTGTTTGGATTTGTCCTGTTCCCCATAAAGAGCTGAATAATCAGATATGCTTTATTGTACAGTAAGGGTTATGGATTAAACTTCACAAGAACATTGTAGAAATGATTGTCCTGCATGTCTGAAAACAACTGGCAGCAGCATCCAATCCATTAAATATTCTTGCATTTATTAAGTGAGACAGTTCCTGTCCTTTGTGTTCATTGTGTTTGCCAAGATAAAGTAATACTAATTGCTATTTGGGGGAGTGTTTTAGATATATCAGATTTTAGGATAAATAGCCATGTCTACTAAAAGTTATTTTAGTTTGTCATTGTTAAAGAGACCTCCCAACACATTGTGTTGTAGCCATATTAAGGAGTCTATCGTTAAGTGAAGCTCCTAGCACACCTTCATGTTATAGTCTGTCTTATGGTATACTTAGTAGACTTTTAGACTAGTTGGGATGACGTTGGGATGGCGTTGAGTGTATGTAACTATATTTTGTATCATAACTTGATTGGAATACATTCAAGCATTGACTACAAGATCCTCCTGCTGACATATACAGCCCTAAACTATACCACCCCTGCCTACCTCTTCAAACTTCTTCAATATCAACTAACACACTCACTCTGTTGTAGTACTGCAGGCCACCTCATAATTCCTGAGTCAAAACTCAAAGGCTTTGGTAATAGGGCATTCTCAAGGGTTGCTCGTAGGCTCTGGAATTCTCCCCAAAACCATCTGTGACTCTGAGAATATACCGATCTTCCGGCAACACCTCAAGACTCATCTGTTCAAAATCGCTCGTAAGGCTAATAATAATCACACACATACAGCTCTGGAAAAAATTAAGAGACCACTGTTTATTTCCTTTCAAAAGATGAAAAGGAAAGTTTTAAGTGAGCAACAGAAGTTTTCAATTTGCAGTGGTCTCTTCGTTTTAACCCTTGTTTCCCACTCAAAACATTATTAACTTTTTTGGAAAGGAAAGAAAAAGGTGCAGTGGTCTCATCATTTTTTTCAGAGCTGTATGTTGAAGTGACCAGACTTGACATCCCTGAGTTCTAGGTCTACACTACGTGCACAACTACTATGCAAATTGTATTCCTCAGGATGTATTTTATTGTTGAACTAACAAAATGCTCTCAGTCAGTCCAAAATATAATTGAACCTCAAATCTGAATGTTTAACAAAGGAAAGTGAGTTTTGATCTTTCTCAAGGGAATAAGTGCAGAATGTGTGCAGAATTATTAGGCAACTCATAAAAAAAATCTCCCAACTCAAATGTTAATTCTCTATTTTTAAATTAAGTATTACAAATAAGTAACACAAAATGACAATATATTCAAAATGTTCTCCTTTCAAAAATATTCAGGGACCAATATAACCACCCTTATTTTCAATTACTGCCATGAGCCTTCCTTCCATGGAGTCTGTTAGTTTCTTGAACTTTTGCTGAAGCAGCAACCATAGCCTCCCAAATGCTGTTCAAAGAGGTGTGTTGTCTACCCTGACTAAATCTCACATTTGAGAAGGTCCCTCACATTCTCAATAGGATTTAAGTCAGGAGAGGAAGGGGGCCAGGTTATTATTCTGGCATCTTTGTGGCACTTGCTGGCTAGCAAAGCAGTGGAGTACTTGAATGCATGTGATGGAGCATTGTCCTGCATGAAGATCATGGTCTTCTTGAATGCTGAGGACTTCCTGTACCACTGTTTAAAGAAAGGATCTTCCAAAAACTGGCAATATGTTTGGGAGTTAAGTTTTAGTCCATCTTCAATCTGAAATAGTCCAACTACCACATCCTTAATGATAGCAGCCCATACCAGTACCCTTCTTCCACATGGCTGGTGCCTGACTGAATTGGTGCCGTGGGTCCTTTAGCCATCCAGCCACAGGCCCATTCATCTGGTCCCTCAATCTCATTTCATGTGCCCATAAAATGTTAGAAAAATCTATCTTCAGGAATGTCTTTGCCCAATCTATACATTACATTTCAAATCTTATTCAGTGGTGGTTGTGTTTCAACTTTCTCGACCATGGCCAAATTATTCAATCCAGTGAGCATTCAAGTTTATATGGTTTGGAGTTGGAAAATGTGCATAGAAATAATTATATGATCAGCATACTCACTTGCCTAATAATTGTGCACACATGTAGTTTGGTCACAGGGACACATGCCATTGTGGGCATACCTGATTTCTGAGCTTTTAACCAGTCTGGATGGATCCAGAAACACAATGTTATTTTACTGTTACCGTACTTTTCGGACTTTAAGTCGCGTTTTTTTACCAACATTTTGCGTTGTGCGACTTATATAACGGTGCGACATATGTAACAATTTTACAAGCGCGTCACTAGTGGCAAGTACACCGTACTGAATGGCGCCAAGACATAATTGTCCAACCTTTGTACCAGAGAAGCCAGTAAGTGCATAAGTGCGACTTCGATGTCTAAATACGTACCTGGTAACTCTAGCCACCTTAAAGCATGTTTCGAAAGATAAAGGCTCTTTCTAATTAATGCGACAAGATAAAATTCTAAACTGTAACCATGACATTTTCATTAAACAAATACCGGTAGGCCTACTACCGGCAATCGTCTTTAACAAATAAGATAACACACACGTATTTAAATTGTTTAATATTTTTCAATTAAATATTGCAATATGATTATTATGCTGCGTAATACAGTAAGAACAGACAAATAACAGTATGGAAACATATTATTAATATGGATGAAGTTCCCCTTACATTCGACATACCGCTCGGTCGAACTGTAAATGAGAAAGGGTAGAAAACGGTGAATGTGAGAACAACGGGTGACAAGAAGTCACACTTCTCAGCACATGCTGAGAAAGAAAGAAAGAAAGAAGCTCCCCGCATGATCATTTTTAACCCTCATTGATCCAGGCTATTTTAGGCCGGATTTCACTACATGCACATTTGGGGTCCTAGAATAATTTCTGTAAAAGAAAACATCTATAGTGAGTGTATATGGGTATCACAACCCCTTTGGCTAAAAAAAAAAGCAAAAAAATCACCAAAAAAAATGACACTATTTTGCACCCCCATTCCATTACATGGGAA
>JACXGJ010006379.1:0-34639 GCA_016801105.1 Esox niger | reverse complement strand
TACAGGAGGAGACAGGGCCTAGTATGGTGGAAGGTGGAGGAGGAGACAGGGCCTAGTATGGTGGAAGGAGGAGGAGGTGACAGGGCCTAGTATGGTGGAATGCAGAGGTGACAGGGCCTAGTATGGTGGAAGGTAGAGGAGGTGACAGGGCCTAGTATGGTGGAATGCAGAGGAGGTGACAGGGCCTAGTACACACTTTCGACAACGCCACCCTCCTTCTCACACTGTACCCTTCCCACTGCCCCACTGCCCCACTGCCCCACTGCCCCACTGCCCTCACCCCCCATTATCTCCCCCACACGGTCTCACCTTAATTGCCTCCCTCCCACTGCCCTTTCCCCAATTCCTCCCCCCATCCTCATTCAGCCTTCCTTCCCCTTCACTGTCCTCTTCCCTGCTGTCTCCATCAAAGTTTAATCCCCTTTGAAAAGGAGTTTCTGAAGACATAAAACTGCTTCTCTGATTCTGTTTGTGCTGGGCGTCGTGTTGGATAGTTGACATTTATACTCCCTACACGTTGGTTTCCCAGTAGGTCACAATGTTTGGGTTTAAAACCTGTGTCTATTTAGAATGTTCTAGTTAAACCACTGGCCTGTTCATGGAAGGGAGGTAACAGCATGACGTGAGGTAGGATAGAGTGGTGTTGGGACAGTCTGGGTTGTTTTTGCTGATCTCTGACCTACCAGGCCCTCTGGACAGCCCCCTTGTGTCATGTTAACTTGTGTCAGCAGATGCCTGCTGCTACACTAAATAACAATTAAACAGTTGTCAGAAAGCAGCAGTCACTGTCCATTCTCATGTATTCTCTGTGTTGATGTCATCACATAGAAGGTGACAAGTTCTTAATTCCAGCATCATTAGAAGGAAAAATTGAATTGCAAATTAAATTCACTTGATCTTTTACTTCAATTAAATTTGCACTTCAATTTAAAAACAGAACTTACCACTAAAAACTAACAAAACCAGAGGTAACAAACAGAACCAATTACAGGACACAAACAGAACCAACCACAGGAAACAAATAGAACCAACCACAGAAAACAAACAGAACCAACCACGGCAACCAAACATAACCAACCACAGGAACCAAACATAACCAACCACAGGAACGAACCAAACAGAACCAAACAGAGGAACCAAACAGAAAACAACCACAGGAACCAAACGGAACTTATTATAATCTAGATTAATTCTGGCTCAAGACAGAGGTGTTTTCAGGTTAAAGCTCAAGTCCCTGATGATGTAAAAGAGAGTAGAAGGAGGACAGACATTCTCTGTGGCCCTCAGTGGTCCCACCCCCTCTCCTCTGTCTTGTCCTCTAATCAGATCTAAGGCCGCCATCTTTGATGTTTCAGGCCAAGCCAGTTGGTCTGCAGCTCCAGATGGAGTGAATATGGAGCTTAGCTGCTTTCCCTTACAGCTTTAGTGGATAATACCTGATTAGGGCCCAGACCAGGCCATTGTCTCCATGCTGGTTAAACTGGCTATCAGAGGGCTATGGGCTGAGGGTGTGGGGTGGTGGGGGGGTTGATTCCGTAACGGATACTTATTTTATCCTGGTCCACTAAGAAGATTAGGCCTTGGGGTGTCACATTAGCCCTGATCTTTGTGCCTTTGGTGTGTCCTCCTGGCTTTCTCAGGCTCCCGGCCCTGCATGCATTAACACTGCCTCAACCCTGCATCAGCTCGGCCTATATCCATGCCACAACTCTGCCCCCGCCCTACCTCACTGACTCAACTCTGCCTCATTCCTGCCTCATCCCTGCCTGTATGAGCCCGGTCCTAATGACTCCACAGCAATACTGACCACTGATTATTCTCTTGTTTAACCCTCAAAGGTAGTGCCTGCTACCTTCTCCAGGAGTCTCCTGAGTACTGCGGTGTGATCATGACTATCTTGCAGGTAGCTTTATTTAACAACAACCACAAGATGGACACATTTTTTAAGTGAAAATAAGATAAACATTTTGGTCAGAAATGTAACTTCAAAGTTACATTTTTCTTTCTGAGAGCTAACTAGTGACATTTATGGAGACAGGTCAAGCTGGCACAGGGCAGACAGAACAGGACAGAGATTTTGCTGAATGAAACTGGTCACCTTAAAGAACATGTTTTAAGTCTACAATATCTGCTGATAAAAATATTGTAAATAAATAAGTATGACAATATGCATGTATGTCATAAGACCCATGACAATAATTCACTTTGTCAAGAAGCCTACTAATGATATTCAGTTTTGTGCAGCTAAACATACTTTTGATTCCCTATCTCATGTTTAAAAAGATATCAGGACTGTGAAAATGGGACGGTCAATTGGCACATCTCCCTCAATTCATGCATACAACCAATTTTCTTGTATCTTGATACAAGCCAAAGTAGTTATAAGTATGCTGTAAATCAGTGTTCTTCAAAGTCTGGGTCCTGATGCCCAGGAGTGGGTCGTCTGAGATTAAAATTGGGTCACAAATAACAGTTCCGGCACCAGGAGGGACAAAGCCAGGCATTGCCCCTCCAGATAGAATTGTTTTCACATAAACTGCTTTGCTGTTCAGCTATACCACATGTTATTGGGCAGAAGTTTCCAGGAACTAAATTGTTCTGTAATTTTTCCACCTTCATGTAGGTAAAGTAGCCTACACAAATTTGTTTACCAAAAAAGCGAGTGCATGCGACATGTTTGTAGCCTTCAGTGTGAGCTCAGCTGTGGATGCTAGCATTTTATATATACAATACAAAGTTCCCAAGGTAGAGCAGTAAAGATTTGTGAATGAAGTCAGAAAACGGCATCTGATGAGGCTAAATAAAAGAACCTGCACTGAGGATGCAGCCGTCACAAAATTGCAATTGGAACAGGTTCCATTCAGTAAAACAAGACTACGATCCTCTTTTCTCACAATGCTAACCACACAGATGGACGCAATTTTCCTCATGTATTTAAACTGTTAAAGTTGTCTGGAATTAACAAAGACTGATATTTCCGAAGTTCAGCCGGCAAAGTTGAAATAATTTAACAGTTATGGTGGCCCGGATTCAGGGCCAGTTCTAGCCATTTGGGGGCCATGAGCAAGATTTTATTTTGGGGTCAGGGGCCCTAAGTGACCGCTTATGTTGCTTATGACTGGAGCCGGCCCTGTCTGGATTCAATGGGAGACTGGAATTGCAGACAGGAGAGACATATTTGATATGACAATGAAAGTGCCTTTAGTGTTATTGTGCATAAAAGCAGATTTGACAACATTTACAAAGTTTTCCATGAAATGTTCACTGACTCCTTAGCTAAGCTTTTGGTTGATAGCAGGGCTGGTGGTGGTTTTAGCTAAATTAAACACATCCACATGTTGCTGAAACTATCCTGATTTAAATGGAGATACTTACGAGTTTATTTCTCCAACCATTTGGTCATGGCAATTGTTTATGGGACAGACAACAGCCAATGATGAATCCCGACAGATTTGGCTATGGCTAAAGCTTTGACTGTGAGTGGAATATGACAAGTTGATCTGATATATTTGGCTGATTGGTTTAATCTAAGTTAGTTGGCTAGTTGGTTTGATCAAATTCACTTGCCAGGTTGGTTTGATCTGTGTTAGCTGACTGGTTCGATTGATTTGAGTTAGTGGGCTGGTTGTTTATAGTCAAGTAAGTGGGTTAATTGATTCGATCCAAATTAGTCAGCTTGTTGTTTTGTCAGAGGACTTGTTGGTTTCAGTTAAGTTTGTGAGAGGTTTAGTTTGAGCTAAATTAGTGGGCTGGATATTTTTCTTTTCAACATAAGCAACTCTGTAAGGTAGCATTGTAGATGACTGATTTTGAGGCCTATATAGATGGCTGCTGTTGAACCAATCTGTGGAGGACTAGAGTTGAGGCCCAGAAATGACTGGTGCTGAATTCATTTGTTGGCTGATGTTGAGGCCCATCTTTAAAAGTTGGTGTTGAGGCCATCTCCACTGGATTATAGCAGTGTAGACACTAATGTTAATGTTGATCTTGATGGGAGACACTAATTCTAGGTTTATGGTTGTTGAGTGCTGTTTCTGCGTATTTCTCCCATCAACAAGCACCAGCGAAGCTGACTGACTGTCAGACGAACAGAAATGATCCATGATTTAGAACCAGCTTCAGGGTGTTGAGTTCACTGCTAGATGCTACTGGCCAATTAGATTGGTTAGGAACAGCTAACAGTAATGTCACTCGACAACACTAATGTTCTGCTTAGTATAACGTTTAGCTGCTACCTTGATAAACTGGTGGAAATAATGGGTTATTTTACTGAGATGATTTTACTGGTAAAGAACAATTTACGAACAAGTGGCTTAGAGTGTTTGTCGTTTTCAGTTATGTGACCGTGATCAGAGTCCATTGTCAGAGGTGAAATAATATGAATACCATCAGATAATTTTTTTTTTGCTCAATCATAACGACAGATTACTGTTTTAATCCATTATGTGGATAATACTTTGATAATTACTGTAGATCTCTTCTTACACCCTCTTATTCTCATTCTGCCTTTCTTTCGTTCTTGACTATCTCTTTCTCATGTATTTGTGTGTGTTCGTGCTGGTTGTCCCAGTCCATGGGTCCATAACAGTCCAGAGAGTGGAGAGAGGAAGAGTGGGGTTAGGTGGGGGTACGGTGGGGCGCGGGAGAGTTGGAGGAGGGCGGGTGTGGGGGTGGGGGCGTTCCTGGAGAGCAGAATCATCTGAGGCTTCCATACTGTACTGGAGTCTTGTCAGCTGGGCTCAGTCTCCCTGCCACTGAGAAGAAACCGGCCAATTATCCTGGCCTTTGCTTTGTTCTCATAACAGCCTTTAGTGAGAACCACTTATTATGCAAGATAGCAGCTCCTGGTAGCAGCGCCTAGTTAAATAAATAATGCTGAGGTGATTACCTCTGTGTGTACACTGTTTTGTTTGGAGGAAACGAGGCCTGATGGACTAAACTGATGCTGCTGATTACGCCCTCATTATCACAGGCTTTATCAGGAAGCACGCCCATCAGACCCATTACGGAACTAACGTTTCTGAGGTACTCATTTCTGTCTGATTAATTTATTAAGGAGGGCAATCTTGTTTACCAAACTGGAGGGATACAATGCACTTAACGCGTGTGTGTGTGCGTGTGCGTGCGCGTGTGTAAGTATGTACATGCACATGCCACCGTGTGTGCATAAGAATTCCGTCTTTGGGTTTATTAGTACATTGCAATAACTTTCAACAACTCAACCACGGGGCCACTCCATGTAGGTAAGTGTGAACTTCCCCAATAATCTTCATCTACTTCCACATCTTCAGGACAGCCCCAGTAGGACTCCCATGGGTGGGCTGAGTCCAGCCCTGCTCTGTTGCAGCTAGCTAATTAAGATTACCACCACTGCCTCTGAACCCCCCTCCTCTAACAGAATGGATCGATCCTTGACGTCAGGACCCAAAATTCTGGCTACCTGAACCAGTGGACCCTAATCTGCTTCATACAGCCCCTCTATACCAGAATTGTACAGGGATAAAGGATTAGAATAGTACAGAAGGACTAGACTAATATACAAGGCCTGGAACGGTACAGAGTGGCTGGACAAATTCACAAGGCCCTGAGAACTTCTCTTTGGGGCCTAGTGGCTATTAGTGCTAAACTGCCTGTTCAGCCTAGTCAGCAAGGTTTAGCCAGCCTGTTCTAACAATCTGGTTTCCCAAGAAGGAAGGTCCTTCATTATGTAGAAATCCCCCCTGAGACCTATGTCTCCTGTTTTAAAGACAGTGTTTAGTGCCATATTGTAGGGATAGCACCCAGCCTTCATCATGCGATCCTGTGATTGAAGGTGTGGTGCAGGTGGCTAACACAACTACACAACCCTAAGTACCAGGACTCAATGGTCCTGCATCTTAAGTTATCAGAAACATTATTAATAATCCATGACAAGTCTGTGTAGGTTCCACTGTGCATCCATGTTGTTTCTCTAAGAACAAGGAGAGGAACACAAACACTGTTTTAAAGGTGTTCAGACCGGGCAGCCTTTACCACATAAAGGTAATTATTAATTGGTTGGTATTCAGACTGTTTATTTCATTGGGTTTCAGCTATTATGGCAATAGGCGACTGGCACAAATGCATTATTCTCTCTGCCAGTTATTTTCATAACTTAGGGACCGGTAATTATTTGTTTTTCATAGCTTCGGGAGCAGTAATTATTTGTTTTTGTTGAGTGGAAATGTAAAAGATTCTTCCAACACCCGAAGACATTCTGTTTCCTCCTTTAATACTTTTCTGGGGATTTTTCTTTTACGAGTTCATATAAAAGAACGGCATGATACATTTGAATCCACTAAAGCCTGACGATAAAGCGAATCCATCTCTGAGATCAGATCCTGATGGACCAGTTCTACTGGTCCATCAATTGTCACAACACTCAGAGCACTAAACACCAGCCCATTGAAATTCATCGCTTTGCAGACAAATATAAAAAAGAAGATTAAACAATCTATTTTGGCATTTATTATTCAGAAGTAATGAATTCTCCTCTGAAACATTGAGGTCTGTATTTAGCTGTCAGCATCATTTTGGGTGAGAAATGATTGACATTTAGCTGTGAGACGAGCGGTTATTTGTACGATCATATTGCTTTACCACTTCAGAGAGCGTGCAGTAGATTATCTCACAGAAAAATATTCACATTTACATTTCAACCCAGCAGAAAGCAGAGCTACATAGCCCTGGTGTCAATAGGTTTATCAATCACGAAGAACATTTAGATAGTAATGGTTAAATACGTCTGTTACACACATTTTCTTATCCAGATAAAAGGAACAGTAATGTGAAGTGTGATTGCAGATATAATTTAAAACATGATTATAATGTGAAAAATATTATTATCATATTACATGGAACTATGATGTGGGAACATCCTTGGAAATGAAGAACATCAACCTCCACATTATATTATTCTGCTGCCTCATCAATACATTTGAAAGCATTAATATTGTTCCTATAATAATATAAGAGAGACACAGAATGGCGAGAATAGCAGTAAATACTCCGTTTCCCCAGGGTTGCTGGGAAAATCTCCAATTTAACAAGCTAACTTACGCACAGTTCAGATGCTAACTTAGGGTATTCTTAGAAATGACAGTGGACCCTGATGAAATTGTCTGCCCAATTGGAAAACAAAATTGCTATCAGACCGACATGATTTTCTTGTGCTCAGACCATGCTAATTCAGCGTCAAAACATTGGTAAATGTATTTAAAAGCCATAATAGCATATTACCATGCAATCTTCTTTTTTCTCTCTCTATTTGGTCCCTATTAATCTGTAACTTCGATTTGCATGTAAATGTGGTCAAGTTTCATATCATCAAAATACATGAGGCCTGCACAGGCAAGCAAGGAGGGTAGAGACAGGGACAGAAATAATGGCTTGAAGTTTGATGCGCAATTACAGACATTTATGAGGGATTTCAAAGAGCTGTCTGGGCCATAGGCTTCCAGGGCGAGAAAATGGGGAAGACAACAGGGACTTCTAACGGTATAGCAACGTTATGGGCTGCAAGGCCATCCAGTCTCATGGTGATTAATAGTCAGGTTGAATGGCTGCTTGTCCAGTAGAACTGGGTTGGACGAGCGAGCTGAATGGGAACTGACCTGCTAGTTCAATACACAGGCACGTCCCTCCCTCACTTCCCTGCTCCAAGCTTCAGAGTCCACATCCAAAGGGAATTGGTCACCGTGCGACAGCGTCTGCTGTTTCAGAGAAGGGGGGGTGGTTTAATTGGTCCCAGCATCCACGGTTTCATCAGTATTTTATATGCAGTTTAACCTCTCTGATGCTTCGGGCCTACACAGCTGTTCACGGCCCTGAAAATCATTAATTCCCTGTTTTATTCTTCACATTGCAACAATTTGCATGTCGTATCTTACATTGTTTGTATTAATGTTTTGCAAATATTTAAGATATTGCAATTGAATATATTTATGGTTATATTGTGTGAATGAGTAGACATTACATCTTATGTCCATATATTTGTTTTTGTCCTTAGTTTGCCTTGTCAGATTACTAAACTTTATCGGAGAGTTTTCATATTGCTGTTCATTCATATCTTGAATGGATTTATGAAGATCAGTGTGGATTAATATCAATGTGCCATGCCTCCATCCCAATCAAACCCAAACACCAAAAATCATTGTCCAGCCTAGTTTTGCCTAACACAGCCCAGCCTAGTCTGGCCTAGATCAGCCCTAGACTGACCAGCTTAGTTTTGCCTAACACAGCCCAGTCTAGTCTGGCCTAGATCAGCCCTAGACTGACCAGCCTAGTTTTGCCTAACAGAACCCAGCCTAGTCTGGCCTAGATCAGCCCTAGACTGACCAGCCTAGTTTTGCCTAACACAGCCCAGCCTAGTCTGGCCTAGTTCAGCCCTAGACTGACCAGCCTAGTTTTGCCTAACAGAGCCCAGCCTAGTCTGGCCTAGATCAGCCCTAGACTGACCAGCCTAGTTTTGCCTATCACAACCCAGCCTACTCTGTCATAGTTCAGCCACAGACAGACCAGTGATGTTGAGCCCAACACACGCTAGCTTAGTCCAGCCAAGTTCAGCCCAGTCCTGCCCAACATAACCCAATCCAACTCAGCCCAACATAAACCAATCAAACATAATCCAGCTTGTTGCTTGTTAGGCCCAGATCCTGAAAGGTGAATGAGAGGTCTGTTAGAGGTCACGTCGTTAGGTATCTCTGACTGTCTGAACGTCCCTCCGCACAGAGCTCTACTAAGCAGCCCCACTGCATCATCACCCAGCAACCTGGCGCCTGATTGGCTGTTGGGGTGGCGCGACAAGGGGCCACCCGTGGCTCCCGGCGCCTCCTGCCTTTGTCACAGCGCTGGAAGCGGCGCTCGCTCTTGTGTTGGAACCTGATTTGCCAAATGATATCATTCTAAATGCCATGAAAGAGGAGGGAGCCAGCCTGGAGGTGTTCGCAGGCCCTCAGTTAGTGACAGGGATACAAGTGTAATTCTACACTGTTAGAGTGACACAGGAGATCCTTCCCGCCCCGGAACATGAGACAGCTGAGGGGCTTACGCGGGACAGGCCGCTGCACCATAAAAACGGAAGAAATTCCTTAACCCGTCCTGCCCGATCCTCTGAATGTTTTATACGGAGATGATTTATTGAGATGAGACAGGTAGGGCCCGCTGCGAGGTGGAGCGGGGCGAGTCGGAGACAGGCTAAAGGGCGAAGACCCACAGGGTAACACGTCCGGCACACTGAGGGCGCGTTCTACCCACCGACAGGTAGGGTGATGTGCTCCCACGAACCGACACGGGTTTGAAGACGTCCTGTAACAAACACATAATCCAACAATCACCTACATAGAGTTTTCATTGCGCGGAGTGCTTAAATGGACAAGGCGCTCCTGTCACTTTATAATGTAGCATGGAGAGGTATGTCGATGTGGAGATTATACTTATTCAGTCAATCATATATATATATATATATATATATATATATATATATATATATATATATATATATATATATATATGCGCGACACAGGCTGCTATTCACTTTAGAATTTATGCAGTAACATCAGCAAGTGTTGGGATTTCTCTGATGTTCCATAGCGTGTGCAGTGTATACTGTATGTAATAATTACAGTGACGCTGATCGTGTACACTGTCTGTTTCTCCATGATTATATTGTGTTTCATGGGCGGTCATTGTGAGAGACAGCGTTTGGCCAACAAAGTCACAGAGGTCACTAAGAGACGGAGGAGGGGATGTAAGTCCTTTAAAAGGCCTAGTAACTCTGCATCTGACTGCACCTTCCAGGAGGGAGGAGGGGGAGGGAGGGAGGCAGGCAGAGTGTGTGTGTGTGTGTGTGTTAGAGAGAGAGAGATAGAGCGAGTGAGAGCCCATGGGGTTAGCGGGTGAACAAAAGCAGGCCTTCTGCTAATTGACTGCAAAATTAGCCGGGTTGTCCTGTGGGACTGTGACGGGCCAGATGGAACCGGAGTGGACAGGGAGGCATAGAACGCTCTCAGAACCTGCTGTGAAGAGGCACACCATTATGGGTCAACACTCCCTGTTCAACAGGATGCAGTGAGACAGGAGCAGGATGGTTAGACCGGAGCAGAGGTGAGACAGTAGAAGGATGGTTCGGACAAGAGGAGGTCAACAGGACGAGGAGGGTAAGACGGGAGGAGGGTAAGACAGGAGGAGGGTGAGACAGGTAGAATGGTGTAAGACGGGAAAAGGAGGGTGAGACAGGTGGAAAAGAATGTGATAGGTGAAGTAGGAGAGACAGGAGCAGAAGTGTGAGACAGTTGGAAAAGTAGGAGACAAGTGGAGGATGAAATACGTGGAGAAGGGTGAGACAGGTGAGCAAGAAATAAGGAGTTGAATGAGTTGTCACTGAAGAAAACATTCTTCCATTGGGAAGTCCCATTTTAAACGGTGAAGAAAGTTGTTAAAAGTGGAGTCACAGCATCCCAGATGACTAGTTCCAAGCCTGGATGAAAGCAGGAGCGAACTATATAAATGTGTTGATAAAAGGAGGAAGGGGACAGTCAGTTTAACAGGGCCTTGTTAAGAGGGTCGCTCTCTCCAATCCTCCCTCCATCCCTCTCTCCCTGCCTGAATAACCAAGTAGCTTCTGTGTTGCTGTGAAGTTGAATCACACATGGCTCAAAGCACTTCTTCAACTGGCAGTCAGACCATCCAGTCCCCTTTCTAGGGATTACTCTGAGGAATGTGTTTACTGTTTTTCTTTCCATAAAGGATATATGGAAATCACAGGGCTACAGACACCACTCATAGCCTGTTTTGAAATTCTAAAAAGGTGGGGAGAAAACTATATTGTCCTTTTGAGTCAGGAGGAAGCCTTCCATTTAGCCCTCACCATGACTGTCATAGTAATCTGATATGACAAATTCACATACAGTGGATTAGCTGCCAGTGGAGAAAGCTAAGCGGTTAATATTTGTTGATGTTGCTTTTATCTAGCAGGTTTCTGTCCCCTGGCTGTGGTTACCTTGGCAATGAGAGGAGAAGCGTTTTCCTATGCCGTTCAAAATACCAAGGAGATTTTTCCTCCTCTAACTCTGGGCCGACGGGCTGCTCGTCATTTTGTATGCTGTCAAAATCTTTGATGTTCCCCAACTCTTGATGTCAGGCTATGAAAAATGCTTAGCTCAATTTAAGCCTCTCGCAAAAAAGGCTAACAACGGTAATTAAATCATTAAATTCTTGTCTACGCTTCACAGAGCAGAGAGAAAATTAACTTCCCACCAACCTCATTTTCTACTTGAACATGAAATAATTATATATATTTTTTTTGCTCATATAATTACAAAGCCAACATCTGATAGAGTCAGCATCCAGGGGGGATTATCACATGCATGAGTATTAGACCTCATTACCAGCTTGACTGCAAAATTATTACATCTTGTAATTGGATGGTGAGATTTATACACAGATTGGCCGGGTTTCTGTAAGATTGTAATTACAGGCTTCATTGGTTTGCTACTTATCGGGACTTCACAGAGAAAACAACTGGTAAAATGAAATGAGCATTTCATTAACCTATCGCCTTATCATGGGAAAACCTGTGTAACGTTCATGTATGCATTAACATAAATAGGATCATTCATTTTTGTGCCAGATAGAAGGCTGGGGTATGATGGGGCTATATGGTTGGGGGGGGCAGGGTGGCCAAGCATTCATTTCCACCGAGTTGATTTAACCTTCATAATCCACGCTGATGGGAAAAAATAATAAATTAGTTGTCTATTTTACAAGGATGAACTCAATATATCTATTACTTAAAGACTAACTGACTGTGAAAGTGCTCATTTCACGAGAGGCGGGAAGCGGCGTCAGTGGCTCTCAGAGGTGCCTCTTTTGATGTTTCTCCCAGTGTTAACAGAATCCCTGCTCTTGTTCCTGCTCAAACACAAACAGCAGCTGGTGATTGGATGCCCACATAAATAACCTTCCTACACAATGACACTGTAGAACGCAGGCCGGTTTGATGAGCACTCACACAAAGGGGAGGAGCACATCGGTGGAGGGAGGGGCCCGGGGAGGGCCACAATTGTTCAATTACCAAGCAAACACTATTTTTCGTCCTATAACAACTGATTTCATGGTGTGGCCAGTGTGCTGGCAGACCAGCTGAGAGTCATTAACGCCAGTATTACGCCGCTCCAATCAGCAGGCCTCATCAAAGGGAATTGTTATTGAACTTCATTGTCCGATGAGTATTTTTCAGCTGGGATCAATGTGATTTAACATGGAGCTGATGCAGAACCAGGGTTGCAACCTGACGCCCTATAGCAGCGCCCCCCCCCTCAAACCCAGCCCAGCCCAGCCAGCGCTGTACAACTCATTAAATCATAACCACATTGGACATACTGAGTTCTCATCTGGCCACATTTCCACACCGCCCAGAAGGGGGACTAGCCATTCGCGAGCCAGACATCATTTCTTAATGTCAGTGCGTACTGCCGTCAGTGGCACCCACGTGTTATAGAGAAATGAGGACCTGGCAGCACATTGCTGACCCTGGAGAATGGCGGATTTATATTAGTCTGTGACAATGGGAGAGCGGGTATTGTTTCATTTGAAAATCTGAAGCTAATTCATTTACATTTTAGCTAAGTATTTTATTTAGTCAGCTGTATGCACGATTTGTTGATGAAACCTGACTGTCCCCTGTTCAGGAAATACCTAACTTCGGATCCATTTTAATTTGATGGCTATTGCTCTAATCACACCATGAAACTGTAATTGTTGCTGCGAGAATTAAATGCATAATATAGAGTGATCTTTTATAACGCAATTCAGCAAATACCTTTCGTTCTGTAAATAGGTTTAAAAAATGACCACTCGATATGTTTTTCTGTTTTTAATCGATCGCTGGTGGAGCACCGTGGACACCAACGTGCCAGTGGGTTATCCCGGTCCGTGCGCCTGTGGGTTCATTGTCTAATATTGAGTAGAATTATTGAACCCGATTCACAGAATAGCTTTCATACTGTTAATTTAAAACTAGGAAGTCTCCATATTTCTCATTTGTCAACAAATGCAGGAGGGTGAATAAACGTCTTGCACGCCCATGATACAGCTGGGGGTTAAATGTCAAATATTGAGTCAAGTTAACTTAGGCCTTGTACGGTATATTCTAATTGCAGTAACAGAGCCACAACGCGCTGGCCATCTTGCAGTAATGTGATCCTTTTGTACACTTGAATCACAATTTTATGACAATGAATTGCAGATTAGATTTTCTGTAATTGTACCCACAGAAGCACAAAGTTTAGTTTACCAGATTAAATAAGACACTGCTTAGATTCAACATCCTGCAAAACACCAGAGCCAAGTCTTCTTCTCATGTCTCTGTCAGGTCCATGGGCTAAAGCTTCAAACGAGGACTTCAACAAATATTTCAATTTTTTTTTGCTGATAACAACCTTCATTTTCTTTATATCTTTCCATGTCTATAACCAATTAAGGTCTCTAGGGAGCCCCAGCAAAAGGGGAATTTAAATGGCTTCAATCTGATCAAGGTATTATCAGTATTTGGAGTTAGACTGAAGAGAGCCTGGAGTGAATATCTGTAACAACATAAAAACAGCAGGATTCAACCACAATCAATAGCCCATATAAACAGCAGAACTGGAATCACAACATGATAGCAGATTAAAGCATCCAGCTCATTTGTGTTGGTGTGTGTTTATGATTTTATCTGTGTGTCAATCCTGCTACCACTATCAAAGTAGGATATTTCAAAGAAATGTGTATGCGTACTAAAATCCCTCAGCAAGAAAGACCTTCCTTAAAATTAAATTAACTGTGTTTATAAATGGAAGTGTGAATGATGTCATCTGAAAGCAGATTTCCATGCTAGGCGTTCTGCTGTGAGCTGAAGAAACATCTCAAACGATACTTCCTTATAGGCAGATTCCAATCTGCTGTTCAGTGTCTCTTTCAGGAATGCCATCAACATATATAAGGAACTATTTAACATACTTTGTATGCTTTCCTTTATGCTGAGGAATATACACGTTTTCCTCCACACTTTTCTTTAAAGGGGCATTGCAATATAGCATGTCAACTTAACATACTATTTTATCATGCTAACAATGATAAATTAGCAATGTTTTTGTGTCATAAAAACAAAGCAATCTAGAACAAGGACATTTCCATTTTGCGGCTTAATCTAATTCCTCTGTAATGGTCAAGTTCCAGAATTAAATATCAAGTTATTCGTTTAACAACACTGTAAACGTTTGGGAAGAGAGGAGACAAACTGCTGTAGTTTTGAAAGTGGAATGTTGTCCCAATCCTGCTTCATATAGGATTGCAGCTTTTTAACAGATTCCTTTGCTGTATTTGTCATGTCATAATGCCCCAAATGTTTTAAATAGGGGAGAGGTCTGGACAGCAGGCAGGCCAGTTTTCTCACCAGGACTGTTTTACTAGGGAGCCATGCTGTTGTAATACGTGCACAACGTAGTTTGGCATTGGCCTACTGAAATAAACAAGGCCTTCCCTGAAAAAAACATTGTCTGGATGGCAGCATATGTTGCTCAAAAACCTGTATATATTGTTAAGCATAAACGGTGCCTTCACAGATATGCAGGTCATCCATTCTATGTGCACTAGTGCACCCCCATACCATCACGGATGCTTGCTTTTGCACAGTGTGCTGATTACAAGCCAGATATTCCCTCTCCCTTTCAGCCCGGAAGACATAGCATCCATTATTCCTGAAAAGAATCTCACATTTTCATCAGTCAGACCACAGGACAATTTTCCACTTCGCCTCAGTCCATCTAAAATGAGCTTGAGCCGACGTACTGTGTTCACAGACAATAGTTTTTGGAAGGGTTCTTGAGCCCATGCAGGGATGTCCCCTACAGAATCGTGTCTGGTTATAAAGCAGTGCCGCCTCAGGGCCCGAAGATCATGGCCATCCAATATTGGTTTTTGCCCTTGTCCCTTGTGTAAAACTCGAGATTCTCTGTGTCTTTTAATTACATTGGGTGCCCGAAGATGATGAGATCCCCAAACTTTTTGCAATTTTACTTTGTGGTATGTTATTCTTGAATTGTGGCACTATTTGCTTGCGCAGTCTTTCTGAGTGGTGGAACCCCTTCCCATCCTCACTTCTGACAGGGCCATCAACTCTGGAATGATGTTTTAATAGCCAATCATGTTACTGACCTGTTGCCCATTGACCTAATTAGTTCATTTTACAGTAGATTACTGGCCAAAATCTGAAGCCAAAATAAGCAGAAAATTCCCATTGATTGTGTAGGAAGAAACAGGCCACAAATCAATAGAACATCCTTATTTGCCGCTTTGGTTCAGTTAAACTGTTGTGGTCAAATGCTATTGGCAAAAACATTCTTCAATTCGTACCAAGAAGGAATATCACAATATATCTAACTACCATTGTCTTTCATATCTATTGTACAGAAGCCTATTCTGGATCAAATATGTAATGTTAAATATCCCCATGTAAGATCACTTAAAAAATAAATCCTTTAAATCATGATGACAAGCTGTTGTGTTGCTTATTTTAAAGTCAGCTAGGATAGCTGCCGGTATCGAGTCCGCCGGTATCTTGTTAAAACAATTGCAAAGTGGAGGGGAGAGATTATGGCAGAGCAGAAAGTAATGGCATCTGAAGTGTTATCTTTTAGAAAGTGGGAAAAGTATAGACACCTTGTACATTTTTCAATATATCTAATGATTGGAACATTGCAGAAAGGTGCACAAGGGCTCAATCAACCCAAGAAAATGTCAAATACACATAAAATGTACTTCTCATGATCGTGTTTATAAGTAATTCACATATTGTTTCTAGTTACTAATAAACAGCAAGCCACTTCATAATAATACACAGTATGTCTCTTATCAAAGTAATAAACAGTAAGAAAACAGAGTATTCACCTTCAACGTAATACACAGTATGTCTCTTATCACAGTAATAAACAGTAAGAAAACAGAGTATTCACCTTCAACGTAATACACAGTATGTCTCTTATCACAGTAATAAACAGTAAGAAAACAGAGTATTCACCTTCAACGTAATACACAGTATGTCTCTCTGCACATGAATATACAACATCTTTCTCTTGATGATGTCCTAGTGATATGCTGTAGATCTCTCTTTGTTGTCTCTTTCCATTGCAGTAGACAGCATGGTTCTGTTCTCTTTTTATAGTAAAATACCTAACAATTCTAGTAAATGACGACTCCCGCAACCAAACATTGTTTTCACATAAGAGGAATCTAGCGAGGTATAAGTGTTATTGTTGCAAGCCACCGGCTTAGTTTTATAGACCCTGAGATAGTATCAGGGCCCTGGCTGACCAGAGTTGCTACAGTACAGTAGAGCAGCAACACTCCAATCTATTCATTAGCTTTAGCCCTGTGGCAATGGGAGTCTTTAAACTCCATTAGATCACATGTTGATATGTTTCCCCAGCAAAGAGCCAAAACAATTAAGAGGGCTGCTCACATTTCTCTCCCTATAGCCTCACAACCAGGCTTCAGACGCCAGTGCCTGGGCCGGACCACACCACTAATCACCCTGGGAATGCCTTTGGGGCAGCAACCGCGGGCAGGCCTGTGTGTCCTTTGATAACTGGGCAGGGTGGTTAGTAGGTGACCCTGCTTTGATGCTTGTTCTCAGGATACATCCAATGAGGCAATCATCAGTCAAACAGTTACTAATATTCTTGACTGTCCATTTAGATTAAATGGCGAGTGAGTTAACCCCTCCCGGAGAAAAGAAGAGATCACTAGCAGAATACAATGTTTCTGCTGTTGAATCAAAACAGACATTAGTCTTTTTTTTTACAAAGTTTATGTTTATACTAATTGAAAACTTCAGAACCATTTTTAATTATAGAGCTACTGGAAAAATCCTACATTACAAATTGCACAAATCCTACATAGCCCAGAATGCATATTAGTTCTTCCTTCACTTTAAACTGGGAAACGTTGCTGTGCATCATGGGTAATGCAGGCTAAATGCTCAGAAATGGGATGGAAATATTTATATTATTGAATAATTCTTAAAAAAGTTACAAAATAAAAGCAGAGGGAAGGAGGTGTTTAATGAAATGTAGGCAGCTAGGAATATAGGTAAAAAACCACTAGAACTGAAATGCACATTCTCCAATAAGCAAGTGATTTTATGAGTTTGCTGTAAGGTCTGGACTATTATACCCTTTTTCATTTGGGGGGGTTCAGAATATTTTTCCACTTAGGGTTCAGTTCAATTAAATATTTAACTCAGTATAGTCATTTTTTCCAATGGCCAAATAACCTTGGAGAGTTTAATTGGGTACAATATAACATCCTCCTACTACTGCCAGGGCGACCCCTCTTACAGGGAGGCTGTCAGTTACAAAATTAGGATTGGGGGCAACAATGAATATTATAAATAATGACAGTGCAACACTGTTATGATGGGTTTGAATGAATCCAAGTCTCAGAATCTGCATTTATTTCCATGGAAATGCCTGGCCTTGAAGTGCTGGTGTCTTCTGTATTCCCTACAAACATCTCATATTTAAATCTAAAGACTCGTTTACAGTCGGAATCATGCTGAGGATAGAGATACATAGTGTATATAAACAGTAGAGTGGAAGTGTGAGAAATAGCTGGGCAGAGGTAAATTCTTAATTTCTCAGCGGTAAAGGGGTACATTTCAACACACACTTTGTAAATCTATACATTATTGAAAAATGTATTTAATTTTTATTATTCTTTCAACATAACCAATTACTGAGATTATGCGGGCTGATGTTATTCAACAACAAAGCGAATGAGTATTTATATAGTTTCTGTGGGTAATATCATCAACAGTCCTTATGCAATTTAATGTAATCAATTCTAACATCATCAAATAAAACAAATATCTCTATAGTATCATTATTATGACGTTTGACATTAAACAATCTGTTTAATTACATATCTATACATGGTGTATCACTGATATGTGCAACATGGCAGAATGGGATTCTGTCATTTATGCTGAGAGTTGGTAGACACAAGAAGTCAGAACATTTTCCAGTCCCTTCTCTTGGTTTGAGCCTATTGACCTATGGCATTAATTAATAAGTTGACAAATGTATTAGTACGACTCACATCGTAATATAGATGACATAATGGCAAAAGAGTGACTATCAGGTTAACACAGCGCGTACATGAATCTGGATTTTCTGACTCAGGAGGACCGTCAGCGGAGGCTGTGAGGATACATTCCAAAGAGTAGGAGTCTATTCGTGTGTGTGTGTGTGTGTGTGTGTGTGTGTCTGTGAGAGAGAGAGAGAGGTGGGGGATAGAGAGATGATGATGAGGATTTTTCTGGTGTCTTTAATAGTTTTAAGGCTGGAGCCTTTCTCTCTGATTTTAATGAAAGGTTAAAGTTGAAAGTCTGGGAAAGAGTTGCTGAAGAACGTAACAGTTGACCGTTAATGGCTAAAAGAATAATTCATAACCCTATACGCTGCAGAATATATTTTGAAGGAGAGCCTATTAATATTTTTCCAATTTACTTTTCTTTTTCTGGAGGAAATTTTACCCATTCAAAACAAATTTCTGATGGTTGTTTGCGTGTTTGCACGCGCGTGAGTGTCTGTGTGTGGGGGGGCATCTGGTCAGGAATATCGACGTATGCCACAATGCGCGTGTGGGGAAAATCCATTTACTCCGAACAGCTTCCAGAGTAAATTTAATATTGTTTTGCCTGCTACTGTTAAAGAGAAGATATGCTTTGTTTTGTTTTCATGGCAAACGGATACCACCTGAATGTGTTAACCTGCTATTCTCCTGGTGTGAGCACGCGGGGCGAAGTGGTAATGAGACTTTAACAAGGCTAATAAATCAGTTAACGGAAAACACGCTTTATTGCCCTAACCACGTGCCATTGTTTGCAAGAAGACCACTTTCATACAATTTAATGCATTTTCTATTATTACGCTACATGCGTGTTGTGAAGGCCCACATTCTTATACAATCTAAAACTTACTGGCGTTTCTTTTGAAGTGCATGTTGGAAATAACTTAATTACACGATATCTTTTTTAATAAATTAACGTCCAAATAAATATTTTAAGCTATTATTTTATTTTATGATGATTCATATCCTCATTATCACCACCAATTTGTAACTGCCTTTTTCATTATCATAATTGTATTTACACAAATTATCGGGAGTCAAACCAACTATACAGCTGCTATTAAAATATATTTATTCAACGTCTCTGTCTTCCCCATCAGGATATATTTCCCGTCTCTATCCTCTCCCATCTCACGCCAGCACATTTCCAGCAGGTTATCACAATCACCATTCGTCCTTTTTTCTGATGTGTTCCGCTGATTACCATCAGTGCCCTCAGATATCCCAGACGGATCCTAGCTCCGCAATATCCACTCTGAGCCATCTGGAGCAGATCACATCGCTGACTCCGGCTCAGTCCCCAAGTATTCAATCTACACAATCCTTTCAACCACCACGACGACGAGTTGGCTGGTTTCAAGGCGAATAACAGCGACCCCACGTAGGTGAGTCCACCTGGTGTCCTGAAAGTGATCGTGTCGAGGCTATAGAAGTGTCATCATTTTCCGCAAGATTTTTTTCATAAAAACAACGGAATGCCAATTATATTCCAGGTCACCTGATTCCGACATTAAAAAGGTTCTTTCAACACGAATATCGTTTTTGTTTTGTTTTACATTGTAGTATTTAACATATTATGTAAAAATATACCCTAATTTCTAGTTGAAATAATTTTTGGTTTGAAAAATTAGAAGGGGCGCGCGCACAGACACAGATGCACTGACATACACTCACATACTGTATACACAATAAGCTCAAAACAACATCCGAGGTTTGTGTGAGATGAAAAAATATACAATTTTCGTAAGTTCAAATATTGACGTCACTGGTCAATCTTGACAGATGCACAAAGAGACGTTTGTGTTTTCAGTTGACACAAAACTGTCGTACAAACTTTTTTACAGTGTTTTTGGGGGTCGGGGGTATTTAAAAATGTCAATAAATGCATTGTTTTGCTAGCTTATTTCAGTGAATGCTATTTAAAGCAAAACCCATACTGTCAAACTTTAGGTCCAGATAAGGAATCTCGCTGTTGTCTTCCGGGTTTGGGGTCTCAACTGAATAACAGGCGGAAACAGTAACGTGAGCTGCCTCTTCTAAGAACAACTAACTATTTATCTGTTTAAAGTTGGGTCTGATAGCTAAACACTAATCCCTGATCACACACGCACGCAGGCTGATGTACGCACGTACACAGGAACAGAGAGAGATAGACAGAGAGGGAGTCAGAGAAGGAGGGAGAGGGTGAGGGGGGTGGGGATGCTAAAAACAGAATGAAGGTAATGTATTTCAATAACCAACTGCAGAGAAGAATTTCAATTAGGGACCCAATTTACAAGAGTGCGAGTGCATTATAATTTTTACTAGACTTTTAAATAGTATTACAAAGTATGTATAGAATATTTCTATAAAACGTATACATTTACGTGAGTATATATATATAAACATTGTAATTTAGGTGGCCGATGAATTGTTCTTTCAAACAACATTTTAGATTTAGTTCAACTGATCAAAATCATCACAATTCTACATTCTCAGTGAGAACTTCTTTCATTTTACACATGCGAAAATTCGAAGAATGTGCTAAATAATAACATTTGTATAATTTTTAAATATAGTCAACTCTGAATCAAATTGGAGAATAACAAATAGTCAACCCTATTTCTAAAATGTCTAAATCAGAGAACCTTAATCCACTGATAACTTCGATTGAACATTTAGAACATGTGCGTGGGGTATTTGTTAATGACAGTTCAATGTATTCAGGAAGTTCCCTGTTCTTTGTGATTTATTTCCACTATGTTGGACAGCTGTAAAATCGTGTAGACAGGTTGTCATACAACAATCAAAGCTTCAGTGAATGGACTCTAATGCTAAACATTTAACATACTATAGACCCTACACTGGGAGAGCGGCCCAGCCAATGCTCTAGCCACATGCTCCGGTGAGGAGGAGCTTGCAGCTCAAGTGGGATGCCAATCAAAGCATCAACTTCAAATTGTATCTGAGAGATCAGGCGGAGACCTGGGGGCAGGCACATCAGTTGGAGCTCAATTGTTGATCTGATCACATCCAACGGACTTGCAGCGAAAGAGAGAAGCTGAGATTTAAAGAAGAGCAGAAGTGCCATTCCTACCAACAGCTTCTGTGCTTCCGGAGCACTTGCCCCTTCACTTCTCAATTCGTTCTCCGCCGTGTTTTGGCAAACGACTCTGCGGAGATGTCTTTCCCCCAGTTGGGTTACCCTCAGTACCTAAGTGCCTCCCAAGCGGTTTACGGTGGGGATCGGCCGGGGGTCCTTACTCCGTCTTCCCGGGGAGGGAGCTCTGAGATTGGGGGAAACCCGTCTGCTGCTGCCGCTGCAGTCAGCTCGGTGTTGGGCATGTACGCAAACCCCTACGCTGCACACAACTACAGCGCATTCCTGCCTTACACCAGCGCGGACCTGGCACTATTCTCTCAAATGGTAAGGAAAATTTAAATGCCTCTATTTACTTAATAAAGATGTAATTGCACTGTAGTTCTAGACAGTGGGTGGTTGTTTCATGTCACGCGTTTTACGTATTTTGCCTGGGAAAGGCATGTGAAAAGACCGCCGATTACCATTGTAGTCTGTCGTTGTTTTGCAAGTTGCGGGCTGGCCCTCTCGAAAAGTACTAAAGGACTAACCACAATGCGTTGATAACTTTTATTTACACTACAGATTTATTGGCCAAGATGAGGTTTTAATCGTACTAACTATTTCATATTTTAAGTGAGAGTTTGCTTTAGATGCATTCGACGAAATGGTTTAGATTAGACAACAAACTGACATTTGCACTGTGGTCGAGAATTTCGTTTGATGGGGTGGGTATTTACAATTTAATATCCCGTTGAATCCAGAAAATAGTGCAAATGTGCCTAAATGCATACTTTGACTGACTTTAATTATTATAGGATTGATCCTCGCTTTGTGAAATATTCCTAAAGACAGCTATTCTTTTGGGGAATGGAAAAGGCAACTTTAAAGGCACGTACACACATATTTTTGGGAAGGAATACACGCTAAATAGACAACCCTTTCCGCAAGACACATTCTAGCTCAATACATTATGTTATAATTCTTGTCGCAACGTTGCTTTACTGTTTTCTTTTGAGTTTTATAGAAAGTATACGGAAGATATGAATCACGTATTTGACAAAAAATCGTTAAACGTTTTTTATTCGGTTTGCTTAGAAGATAGATAAAAATATGCATTCAGATATACTTCACCACAAAATATAATTGGCACCTAACATGGTTTGCGAATATGCAACTTGATGAGCCTATCTACTCTGATAAATATTAACTTTGCAGCTTTTGCATAACATTAATTATTTAGGCCTAGTTGCATGATGACATTGACATTTTATAGGCTACTGTTCTGCAGCCATTCAATTATTCAGATACATACCTACATCTTCTTTTTGTAAAATAAAGAACCCTAAAAACACAATATTTAGTCCTAAATACAAAGCCCGATAACATTAATTACAAGTGTTAAGTCAGTAACTAAGACATTAAACACACTATTTATAGGCTTTTCCGAGTGTAGCAATGATAAATATATAGCCTTGTGTATGGATCACATGGTTATGGTGTTTTGCACGTTATTGAACCCTCCCAAAAAAATTAAAAAAATAATATTTATTATAATTTGGCCTAAAATAAGCCTACTGACCTCCTAGGCCAATTAATCCCAGACGATGTCTTTTATCCAGGGGAGCAGACCCCTGTTGAACTGTTATTCATTTTACAGTCCACGCGTGGTATAAGGCCTACAAACTTATAGAATGTAAAACTAATCAAAATAATTTAAAAAGCATTCACATTAATGTACGTTTTTCTAGGCTACGTATTAACCAAAGTGTGATTTTTCATTTGGCCAGGGGTCCCAATACGAGCTGAAGGATAGTCCTGGAGTCCACCCTGGCAGCTTCGCTGCCCACACCTCGCCAGCATTCTACCCATACGGCCAGTTTCAGTACGGGGACCCGGCCAGGCCTAAGAATGCCACTCGGGAGAGCACCAGCACCCTGAAGGCCTGGCTCAACGAGCACAGAAAGAACCCGTACCCCACCAAAGGAGAGAAGATAATGTTGGCCATCATTACTAAAATGACCTTGACGCAGGTGTCCACCTGGTTCGCCAACGCCAGGAGGAGGCTGAAGAAGGAGAACAAGGTTACGTGGGGGAACAGGAGTAAAGAGGACGAGGACGGAAACCTCTTTGGCTCGGACAACGAGGGAGATGCAGAGAAGAACGAGGATGAAGAAGAGATAGACCTCGAGAGCATTGATATAGACAAGATTGACGACAATGATGGAGATCAGAGCAACGAGGACGACGACGATAAACCAGAGGGCAGAGAGCGAGATCGAGAACTGGACAATCTTGAGAAACGACGGGCATTTGCTTTACAGCATGAGGCCTTCGATAAATCTAAGAACTCTATTTCTTCCGGAAAAGAACCAGCTGATAGCAACAACAACACCAGAGTGCTATCACCGGACAGACAGGGGAGTTTTCAGCTCCCAGTTAACAATAAGCCTAAGATTTGGTCGTTAGCTGAGACGGCTACCAGTCCTGATAGTATTTCTGTGAAGCCGACCTCCCCCTCCGGCCCTGCTGGCCACACACCGTCCCAGATGCAGCACCCGGCCTTCCTGCCCTCCCACGGACTATACACTTGTCAGATAGGCAAGTTCCATAACTGGACCAACGGAGCGTTCCTAGGACAGAACTCTCTGCTCAATGTCCGGTCGTTTTTAGGAGTTAACCAGCACCATCCTAACCACCACTTACACACCCAACAGCAGCAGCAGCAGGCCTCGGTGTTGGTGTTGCCTGGAGCGGCGCTTAACAACGACAAGGCCTCGCCACCACTTAGCCCCAAACACATAGGTATGCATCAGCTGGAACTGTATAAACTTAACTGCACAACAACTTTAATATGTGGTACGCAAACAACACAACAACTGTAGTTACCAAAATTCGAAGCCTGTCAATTGCACACTCTCGAAATAAAGTTACAAAAATATTTCATATATATATATATATATATATATGCACACTCACACACACACACATTCGTATGCATTCTAATAGGGCCTACATGATAATTATAGTAACAATAACAGTTACATTAAAACATTTAAGTTTGCAATCCGGGAATGCATTTTTTATTTATACATCAATTTCATTATAGTTTTATTTAATCGCTTTATTAATTACTTATATTTTCATTTCAGACCGTGAAAACGTAAGAAGTGACTCTCCTCCAACGCAAACTCTCAAGTCTTCATTCAGACCCCTTCATAACGGGTAAGGTGCTATTCTATTTATTATGCGATTTTGTGAATAGTATAGAAAGACAATTTTATGTTACACCATTGTCATATCAATTGTCTGCTCTGAGTTGAACATCTGTGGTCTGTTGCGGTTATAAACGAGCTGTGTCTGGTTGAAATAACTACATTTGTTTTACCAGCAGTATTTGTTAAAACGTAGCACATCTGATGTGGATAAAAACCTTATCGTTGATATAGCAACGACTCCTAGGGTACAGGGAATGTTTTCTTGGTGGACAGATATGAGAGATTGGTCTGGTTTAAAAAAAATGTTGTTCTACTCTCGGTGACACGGGGTCTCGGCTCCAGCCCGCCCCCGCTAATTCCCTCCCTCTCGAGGCTGACTACTTATCAAGTCCCCCGTAAAACGGGACCTGTCTGGGGCTCGGCTTCCCTAAAGACCCCGGGGAGCAGCACGGCCCTAGGGAGCATTCTAGCAGAAAACTTCTCTCCGTCTGGAGTGCTAACATTTACACAGCCCCTTTTCTTTCTTCACACTGAGCTCTAGGCCGCAGTTTGCAGTGCTTTCATACTATAACGTGTTGTGTGCTTGTGTGTAGTTTGGTTTTTATTCTATCCACATGGAATCCTTCGTTTCACATATTAGATGGTTAAAAATCTAAGGCAAAATAAATACTTCGATATTAATAAAAAAATTGAGATATTTTATCTTTAGATTAAATGATCTTTTTGTCGACCCTTTTCATATGCCTAAAAATATATTTTATTCTACGGAAAATTTGTTATTTCTCTCCATTCTTATGTCCCTGCTGTCTCCCCTCTTCTTTCAGCCCCAGGACTCAGCAAGAAGCCACGCAGCGGGTTCTAACTGCCCTCTCCTCCGCTTGATCAAGACAGTCTGCCCTTCAAAAAAGACTTTACGCACTCAGAAAAGGACAATGAGAAATAACTTAATTCACCGTAGCATTCAGAGAAAATGGCGTAATTTGATAAACTCTTGTGGCTGGATTTCATCTATTGTTGTAAATAATGGCGCCTGTTATCCCTGCTCTTTACCCTGGGACGTTTGGTAGGCTATTCCTTTGGTCTTTGGTTTGTGTCGGTGTCTTCTGTTCTGTATGCCTACATACAGTGATTTACATTTGTAAATAGCGCGTTGACGGAATTTGTCCAGATCGTATATTTTGTCTAATAAACTAAATGAAATTATAGAGAAAATCAAAGAATATACATATTTTGTCTTGTATTTTCTAAATTAATTTGAACGAAAAATGTATTATGGAATTGTTCACCCTGACAGAAATTCTAAAGTTGCTTATCTATTAATTTAGTCCATCCAGAATAACACGATTATTATTATAATCATTATTATTGCTATACACATCAGTCAAGCCAAAAGGTTTACCATCAATAACTCTGTCAAGATGTTCCATTCCAATCTAATCATTGCCAGCTGAGAGGAAACCACCTTGGAGCTACTAGTCCCCTTTAGAGAAAGGGCAGAGCGGGTGAAAGTAGAGGGCGATACCGACCCTGCTCTCATCTAATATTATTCCACTTTCTCCTGTTAA
This sequence comes from Esox niger, assembly GCA_016801105.1. Taxonomy (NCBI): domain Eukaryota; kingdom Metazoa; phylum Chordata; class Actinopteri; order Esociformes; family Esocidae; genus Esox; species Esox niger. Next base: position 8,612 of record JACXGJ010006379.1, on the reverse strand, counting down.
ATGGGGAGGGTGCGTCGACGCATTGAGGTGCTAATAACCGGACAGATGGTTGCTGGTGCCGAGAAATGGACAGAAGCAGCTGGGCGCGTCATTAAGTAATAATGTGGGAACGCCCTGCCCAAACAAAATCAAATGGTTAAAATCTAATCTGTCAGAAATAGAAGTCGATTCGGCAATATATTATTAATAGTGGGAGGTTATTGGTCAGGTGACATTGTTAGCGGGGTTATGAACTTGTGTTTGTGTCCGCTCTGCTATGTCACAGCAATGTAATATGGTGTGGTTAGGGAGAGACAAATAAAAATAAATGTACACTCACTTCAAGATAGGTTTACTTTAAGGAACTCGTTTTATCGTGGTCTCAGTTGTATTTTAACATTATTTCGGTTATTTAAATAAGTTATTGCACTGGATCCAGAAGGCTAAGTGTCAATAGAAAACATGAAAGTTAGCCTGGGCCTAAATTTTAAAGGAAAATAGGGGCAGGTTATGTAAAGAAAAACTGCAAACAACCATAAGAGTTCCTGTGAAATATATAGTGCATTTAACATAATTACAAAACAACTATTCCACATGAGTGAATCGAACTTGGTAAACATATATATTTGCAATAGTCTGCTATATGAGTGTGTATTGGGAGTACATTGCAGCGTTGTCCTCTCTGTTCTGCAATATCACAGCGACCTCTATAGGCCGCAGATGTCGAAATAAGGTAGACACAGGAGCTTCATTTCACAAACGCATGAGAACTTTTTACAGTTACAAATAAATGACAAAATGTAGCACTGATTATTAGAAATAATTATATATTTCCATGGTATTGTTATCTGACAGTCAGATACAAACAAATGTAATGTCTTTCTCTGTGTGTTTTAAATATGTACGCTGTAAAATTATATTTTGCTATCTTAACCGTATTTAGAAAAACAAACTTCACCAGCTATATTTCTTGAACATGAGACTAATTATTTGAATCTACTGTTTAAAAAACAGGGGGTTCCTAATCATTTACGTCTAAAAATTGGTATCGTCCTATATTAGAAAAAAACGTGAGCTAATTCCGAAAAGACTATGAAATAAGTAGTTGTAATGCATTTTGACTGAGTGTCAGGATGGAATGGAGGCCTAACGAAATTATAATAATTAAATAAAAGGTTTAGGCCACTTCAGTGTGCACTCCCGCAGGCTCCAACTTGGCATGGAATTATAATGCCCGTGTTAATTCCGGGGTCAAAGTGGCATTATTTTTCAGTGAACGTTGACTTCTCTCAAGGAGAGGAAGATTTATGCGCATAAATTTGTGACATTTCGATGGCGGTTTGCTAAACAGTTACGCCGTAAAAGCACTGTTTGAAAATTAACCAGGTCAGGGTCGATCACGGCAGGCCAGGTCAGATGTGTTTGTTGCGCCTTCTGTCAGAAACAAAATGCATTAATTTATCAACAACTTTATCTGCACACTCAGCCATCTTTCAGCTATCCGTCTGTAGATAAATTAATATAGGTCTAGGAACTTGGAAAAGCTGATGACCGCCGTAGGATCACGCGCTATGAAGTTTAAATCGCCCTTGAAAACGACTATTAGGGAAACAAGTAAAATCAAGTCCGTCATGGCAAAACAACATGCCCCAATGTTTAAATGTGGTGAGATATTCAGAGGGACAAAAGACGGCCCCTCCATGAAATCAAGGCAGGTGCGCGGAATTTCATATTTTCCTCGACATTTGCACATCACATCTTCTCACGAGCCTTTTGTGGTTTAAATTAAATAACCTCCCGGTGTCCCGTTTCTGTCTTTTGTAGCAAAGCAGCGTGAGGTTAGCTGCACCGCTAGCTGCAGGCCATAATATTGTGTTTCCCTAATATATACAAAATTATTCATTTAGCGGTGGATGTACAGTGGATTGTTTAATGAGTAATAAAGCGGCTAGGAGCCCATAATTAGGCTGTCACTGCGAGCTGGTCCTCCCAGCGCCCCGGGCCACAGCGGAGCGAGAAGACATTAACACTCCAAACAAATGAATTAAAGGCAGTAGATAAATATATTTCGTAAAGACGGGCTGCTGTTAACGCTAAGGTAAATTATCAAATATTCACCGGATGTTACTGAATGGCCAACAAGTATAAACAACAACACAAAAACAACAGCCCTTCGTTTAATTAAGTAATACTAATTGCTATTAGTCAGGGAACTAATTATTATTATAATAATGAGCAGGACAGGAAATAATCTTTTGCAGTTCTTTCAAGTAAACTTTTTTTAATGTAATAAATAATACTTTGGATGCTTTTGTGAACTAAATAAAAAAGCAATAAAAAATATATTATGTAGAAATATTTATGATTTTGACTTTTAATGATTCCTATTAACAAAGAGAAAGTTTCATACCTTCTAATAAATTCATAAACACTTGATGCCAATGCATATTGGCATTAAACTGCTGCTGTTTGGAGGTAGGACAGTGGACATATGGCAGACACAAAATTTTACAATATGCAAACACAATATGCTGTTGAACCCCTCATATTAATTTCCATTCTGTCTCGGGCTGTGGTCCCACGCCATACAGTTCCTTTTGTTGTCGAACAAGTAGTGTCCCAATGCTGCCTGAAATCTGTCACAATGTACTGATCCATTCAGTCCGCTGTTGAATTGTGTGTGTGTGTGAGATAAAGAGAGGGAGAGGGACCGTTTGTGTGTGGGTGTTTAAGAGGGATTGTGTGTGTGTGTGTGTTTGAGAGAGAGAGAGAGCAGAGAGGTGACACTGTGAAGGGAAAGTTTATCAGTGTCTTGTCTGTCGGCAGGAGCATGCTATTCAGCAAGCCCTCTGCCCTACAACACAAATGTCTCTGCCTCTTTCCCCTCCCAGATATGTCTGTTGTCTTTCTGAAGATGCCGTGGGTATCTTTGAAGCCTTAAATCCATTAATCTCAGTGGTGAGAGGACGACAACCAGCGGAATAACACCTGTAGTCTGTCCCAGCTAGGGGTCCAGTGGTCCCAACACCATGGTGGTCCCAACCCCAGTGTCCCAACACCAGGGTGTCCCAAAACCAGGGTGTCCCAACACCACGTTCAACTGACCACTCTGCTGCTTCGGGTTTCGCCCACACAATAGGTTGAATGGGCCGGATGGCTTGGCCACAGGCCTTTATTTCCAGGAGCGGAGGGTTGGTGTAAAACATGCTACGGGAAGAGGCTGGACTCAGTGGGGCGGACGTGGGGGGGCAGGATCGGGCTGTTGGAGGCAACGCTGTTTAGTCGGGTTGGAGGGGGGCTGAGACCGGGCTGGTCACAGGGCTACGCTGTTCAGTCGTTCGGAGGGGGCAGAGACCGGGTTGGTGGGGGCTAGGTTGTTCAATCGGTTGGATGGAGCTGAGAGTCGCACGGCTCTCTCACAAATAGCAACAACTTGGCAGCTGCCACTGATTTGCTCTCAGACTCTGCTGAACGGGCCAGTGTAAACGCGGATGTGGACATTTTCTGGCTTATAAAAGGCCACTTTCTGTGTTTTGATCAGGAGAGATAAAACTGAATGGAGGGAAGGTTTCCTCGGTGTGTCTGAGAATAGATCAGAGATCCTCTGAGGTAGTTGACCAGAGAGGCAGGACGTCACCACTGCCATGTCCAGTGGGTAGCATGCTACTCCGGAAGCAGGTCAGAACACATGCAGACAAACATTGAGATGGACCAATATAATAATCAGCTCTGATGCCTACTGAAAATCTAGAATTTTGGGTGATCTGTGCTGGCTTTTAATTGTTTTCTAATACAGTTAATGCAAAACACTCTCACTAAGTATTGCTGCTTAAGAATCAGTTTTGGAATATCCTTTAATTGTCCAAGTATACATCCAGAACGACTTCACTTTTCAAGGTGGTAGAATCGCTTGAGTTATCTCTGCTCCTCCTGAACTATACAGCTCAGGATAAACTTAAGCGACCACTGCACCAATTGATTTATTTTCCAAAAAAGTAGAAAACTAATATTTTTTGAGTGAGGAACAGAAGCATTCAAATTGCAGTGGTCTCTTCATTTGAGCCATTCTGTTCCTCACTCAAAACCTTCCTTTCCTAAACTTTTTAGAAAGGAAAGAAAAAGGTGCAGTGGTCTCTTTTTCCGGAGCGGTATATAGACAAATCACTGCTCCTCCTGAACTATATATAGACCCATAACTGCTATGTTGCCTGGTTTTCCTATCAACCCCATCTGTTTGTAAATATGTATGAAGAAATTGCCCCAATTAGGACACACTTACTTAAACATTGGCTTTCACCTGTGAATCATTTAAGTGGATTTCACATTTACTTTATTAAAACTCCACTGTTCATTGGTTAGGCTGCAAATCTGAAATAAAAGACACCCCAAAGAGCATTCAATAGCTTAGAAAGAAGTAATGCAAATGCATAGATTAAGAAAAGGTTACAAAATAATGTCCAAGTGATTAGATATTTCACTGAGCGCAGTTGACTCAGTAATCTGGAAGGGGAAACTGCCTCTCACCACATAGGCACCGCCTAGCAAATGTTGTGCCTCAAAAATTTCTAGGACTTGAATAAGAAAAAGGCTTATGAGAAAAGCCACAGAGTGGTCAACAATCACTTTATGGAGCTCTGTGACTGGGAGTGCACTGTACATTTTTTTTTTTACCGTAAATATTCTGTTGTACTACATGTTATTAGATATATTTCAGAATAATGATAGAATTCTGCTGAAAATACAAAGATAAACATTTAAATGTAAATTTTTGTCCTGTAAAATAACAGGAAAGATCTAGAATGGGAAAACACAATAATTGTCAGATTCAGATCAATTGTTTACAAACATGAAATATATGTTTTTTTTCTCTTGGTATTCCAGCATGCTTTGTAGCTGTTAATGACGTCTGTTCATGTTTGTTTAGACTGATTATTTTTTCAGAAACAGTATAGATAGTCTCACTTGTGAACATACATTTACATGTTTTATATAGACATATAGGTAATTTATCACCCCAATATTAATTACTGCCGTAACTAAGTGGTAACAAACACAATCATACCATTAAAATGTGATGTCACACCCTTTCTATATGGTCCCATATACCACTGCTATCAGCCAATCAGCATTCAGTATTCAAACCACCCGGATATATTTATAACTCTCTGTTATGCTTTCGCTGAAGGAGGCACACCACTTCATTATGGTTCCTTCATTATTTTGCTGCTGGATCACATCCAGCAGCATACATTCAGCTTCCCTAGTAATGATGGGTATTTATGGAAGTACATTCTTTCCCTATAATTATGTGGTTCCTAAATTGTTATTATAATGATTATTTTATTTGATATATTTGGCAGAAGAATCTAGTGTGAATGTAAATCAGACAGTGATGTCTTTGAAGTTGAACAGAGAGAAACCCCTCAACACTATCTGACAAAAGTTGTATTATTTCGTTGGCTGAGTCACAGCAAGCCTCTCGGTAGCTTTTGTTTTCAGAGACAGAGCGTGTTTTTCACACAGTCCTCTCAAAACAGGTAGCAAATAACAAAGACAACGGTCTGACCTTTACTTGACGCTGCGATTGTTTTGCACCACATTTAATAAAGAGCAGATTGAGATTGGAAGGCCTCACCCCTTCACAAATATTTCCACTGCAACAGATAATAAAGTCTGACTCTCCTCTTGTGCCGTGTGATGTGATGCCATTGTGGGTTTGGGCCGCGTCCAGGGGGCTGTTCAACAGGAAGCCAGGCATCTGAAGTGTCATTCTGCAGACGGGGCTGAGCAGTAGAATTTCCATCCAGTAGGACGCTCCCAGCTCGTCCCCCGGCCAGCATTAGACATGTGCTCAGCAGAAGGTGGTATCAGACCAGGAGGTTCTCCCTGCTCCTACTCTCTCCTCCTCTCCTCCCACGGGCCGGCCAACTTTATTCATCATTTCTCTCTGATGGCTGTAACCAATAGAACAGTGTCCACGTTGAGCCTGGGGTGTGCTGATGTCTGTTGAAAATCTTCAAGTCCAGTGTGGTCTAATATCCATCCCAGGTACTATAAAGTTAAACCTGCAACCACCTATGTGAGAGTGGAGCAAGACAGACTAGCAGGCGAGTCGATTTTCCCAAACAAGTTTTTTTCAGACGCTTGACCTGCAAAGAAGAAAATGGAGAATGTGCTTCTTGCCCTTCTCTCTGAGGCGCTTAAGTAGAGTGTTTTAATGACTACAGTTGTTGGACTTCTCTCTCAGAGGCCAGGCCAGCCTTGCCCAGCCCTGCCCCCCAGTTTCAGTGTATAACAGCGCCCAGCGAAAAGTTGCTGTCCAACAGGTGGGACCACCAATGCAGGGAAGTGTGAGAGGTCCTGGGGGGCACCGCCAAGAGGCTTGCCACCTGTTCCAGTTGTGCTCACGTCAGAGACCCGGCTGGTACAGACAGGACTTCCTGGACTTGAAAAGTCAATTAGTTATCTACAAATTGCAGATGCTCATTGTCTGCCGACTGCAACCGTTTTTTTTGTCAGCTCTTTTGGTCTCTTCCTATTACCTCACCTAGTTTTGAATGGAAATTAAGGAAATCATGGCTCCTTTGGGGTGCAAGGGGCTCAGGGAGTCTGTTTGGGGTAGCGACAGGAACCACTGTTCTCTGCACATGTCCAGGTGCAGAATAGACTAGTCTTGCTTCACCTTGGCCCAGTTTTGGTGCGGGGGGGTGGGTACAGTGTTATAACTACATGGGGTACACGGAGTTCATGATATCCATCTGGGGCAGTTTAGAACGTAAGCTGTTCAGCCCTTTGGTATCCAAGCCCTGCTTTGAGAGTGGAGGCTGCACAAGTTGATGCTCTGTAAGACTTCGGGGTCTGTCTCGCCAGGCCTGCATGGATCTTTACACATCAGGAGAAACACACACAGTTGCTCCATTTCTCGGTGTGGGTTCAGAGAGCCCAGTCGGGGCACGGACTCCCCCCGCATGCCAGTGGCTGTGGCAAGCCTGTGGTTCACGAATGTTTTCTCCCACAATGCATCCCAAAACGCTCTGATCATGGCTGTAATTTGTAGTTGGTCCGAGGAGGGACAAACCACAAGCCAGCAACAGGGTGTTTGGCGCCCCAGGCTAATCAATGTGCTAGGGCAACGAAGGTTATTCCATCTGATCCGAACTAACAGAAGGTCTACTGTGGCACAAGTCACAGAAAAATGTAATGATGGTTACAGGAGGAATGTGTTACAACACACAGTGAATCGCACGCTGCTGCGTATGGGGCTGCGTAGTGATTAAACCAGGAAGCATTGTGGGAAGACTAAAAGCCGGTGGAGGGACTGTGATGTTCTGGGCAATGTTCTGCTGGGAAACCCTGGGCCCAGGCATTTGTGTGGACGTTAATTTAACACCAAACTAAACATTGTTGCAAACCAGGTTCACCCCTTCATGGCAATGGAATTCCCTGATGTTAGTGGCATCTTTCAACAGGATGCACCCTGCCACACTGCAAACTTTGTTTGGGAATGGTTTGAGGAACATGATCAAGAGTTCAAGGTGTTGCCGTGGCCTCCAAATTCCATGGGATGTGATGGACCAATATATCCGATTCATGGCGGCTCCACCTTGCAACTTACAGGAATTGCAGGGATCTGCTGTTTGAGAGTCGGATACCACAGGACAACTTCAGGGTACAGTTTTGGCAGCATAGGGAGGGCCAACAGCATATTACGAAGGTGGTCATGTTTTGGCTAATCAGTGTATATATTATTAAAATGGTAGATTTAAGCACTACAAGCAGTAAAATGGTACCGTAACTGTAGATGTTCCCAGAAACAATAAACTGGCAAAAAACACAATTGCAACCACACCTCTTATCTAGACCTTCACAGATGAACCAGAGTTCCTGCTTGAAGGTATCCTCGTGGCGAAGGCTGTGGGTTCATTTTATGTATGAGTTGCCTTATTGAGACCATGTGAACTATATGAACAAAGCATACTTCTGAGGCAAATCATGTTCACATCAAAGTTTTAAAATACATATCCCCATCCTGAGGAAATGCCATCCAATTTCATTGTCATCTGCTACACACATCTGCCACCAATATTGTCCAGCATGTTGTCAACTCTCTTTGTCCCCTCTGGTTACACAACTGCCGTCCATTGCTCGCGGGTCAGCATGGTAGACCGTCATTTATGCCAGAAATTCCAAATACAATCTTTGAATTTATGTAGAAAATAGACAGATGTTTATCTAGCTTTGTGAATAAGGTTTTTCAAACACTGAAAAACAGTTACAGAAATGTATTTTCGCTTCTGCCTTTACAAAAGGTGACCGTTCAACTACAGATAAGCCTATGACCAAGGAATTAACCTAGTAACAAACATATACATTTGTGTGTTTACAGGTTTGAAATGTTATTAAGTTGTTAACCCTCAACCAGTTTGTGCACCCTTCCTTCACAGCCATTTTTGAGCTGCTATCTCAAGGAGGAGGTGCTGTGAGGTTATTTACAGGCGAAGGATGTATGGCGTTATCTGCATGAGGACTTGTGGTGATATCTGGAGGAGGAGGAGAAGCAGGTGTGGTGCGATCTGCGCGAGTGGGTTTGGTGTTATATGTGAGAGGAGGTGTGGAGCTATCAGCAGCAGGAG